>JAQYXR010000368.1:0-102710 GCA_030545055.2 Neoaliturus tenellus
AAAATAATATTTATGTGAGTCTCTGTGCTGAGAAAAAATCATTTCGTAATAGTCTTGAGCTTAAATTATAGAAGCTTTAACATTGGTCTTATGGAGTTTAACAATAAAACAAAAGAGTTGTTGAAAACTGCTGACTCAACTGTCAAATCCCAAAACACTTTGCACTCATGAAGCAGACTAATAAAAAAGTTTAGATAATAATAATAATTTATTTAACCGGGCTTCTTGTTTTGTTCTTTTTACAATGAATAAAAATTTTGAAAGTTTGAATATGATAACATGTTTCAGATAAGAATGATAATTAGTTATATTACTGTCAAAATAACGAAAGACTTTGGTGTTTATGTTTTTAAAATGTTTAGAAACATTGAGCTCAAGTTATTATAAAATATAAACTAAACAGCCTTAATACTTGAATTTCTTTCTAAAGTAAAAGATTATGGAGTATAACTGTGTCTGGTTAAGGGACTAAGAGCTCCTTGAAGAATACTTTAAATTCAGCTGGTGTGAATTTTTAATGAGGCTAATTTACAAATAAAACATCCTTCACCAATAAAAAAATCTCTGAGAGTAGTTTTCTCACTCAAAAAAACCCTACCTTGTTATAATCATTTTTATGTGCCCATATTTTAATTTAGTTTATTTATCTATAAACTATTTTATAGACTATTTAATTGAATCATTCTGGTTTGTAAAACTAAAATAAGCTTACTCAAGTACTCACAGTAATTTTTAAGTGGTAAAAAATTAAATTTGTTTCATTGTAAAAAATATATTTTTATTCAAAAAGAATCGATGAGATTTTTTTAACAAGGACTCTTTTTAACAAGGAAGGTGAATCAGCTTCATACTTCTTCCCTTAATTATTCAACATGAATATCAGTGATAACGAAGTTAAAAACTTATTCCTTCTTAACTTTTTAAGTTAAAGATCCATAAAAAAATAACTACGAATTTATCTACATGTTTATGTAACTTTTTCCATTTGCACAACTAGTTTTATATATTTTAGATTTTTAAACTAATTTATAAGCGTTACCCCCCTCTCAAACCTATTGTGACACAATTTGTATAAAAACACTCTCAGTCACGTGTTGGTTCCATGTTAAGGTTTATTATTTAAAAGAATCACAAAAAAAGAAAGTGATCCGTTGTAACACGAGTTGGCCCTGTCTCGGCACACGCACTAATGACGCACCCTGTCACGCGTCACATGTAACATCTTGTAACAATCTTGCTTTAACTGTAACACAAAACACTTCCCAATCACCAGCTTATATACCAAAACTAAATAATAATTTATATATTGCTTCAATTAGGAATGCATTGATCATATTTTTGTAGACAGATGAAGAGATCTTGAATGTAAATAAAAATGTTCTAAAATAACATATACATAAAATATTTGTATCTTTCAACAGTCTAGGTTAAATATTTTTTATATATTATCCAATTATGGAAAAAAATAACAGACTTTTGATTTGATGTCATTACCTTATTTCTTATTAGATATAATTTTTAAATTATGGGTTTGTAATACGTATTGAGTGTATGATACATATAAAAGGTCAAAACAACAGTATTACAATCAAAATATGACTATCTGAAATGTCTCTTCTTATTTTTAACAAACTGATGTATAATATTCTTAAATTATTTTTTTATAGACATGAATTTAAATGAATGAGTTTTAATTGAATATGTTTATTCATTCATCGACCTTATAATAACTAGGCAAGTATTAATTACTATTACTTTAATCTGTTTTGATTTTTTTAACTGATTGATTTCTGTTAAATGAATGACTCAGTCATCACAGGCCTGTAGAGAAACACTCCAGGCAGATTACAGTCCCAACTCAATTCAGTTTCAATTATGCTCCCTACTCAATAACAACGGCATCCTTTGTAGTGGCATCACTGTCGGACAACAATAAGTAAACGAGTAACGTATGCCAAGTTGTATTTTTACATCGATATACAAAGTTTTTCCTATAAATAAGCAGTAAAAAAAAAAACATATATCTAAAAAAAATGCTCTAACATATATCTAGTTTCTTCATCCATCTAGTGGCAATGTAATTATATTGTGGTTGCATTTATAAAATTTTTATTTTATAAACTTTAGTACCTGTTGTTCAATATTAAATTGTATGAATTTGAAAATCCTTACATTTAATCTAGTTTGAGTTAACATAAAAGTTGTAAATAATTAATTTACTCTTTCATATTACATCTCTCTATTGCTTAACCTTTAACCGATTTACCTCCTAACGTTAATCTGTTAAAAACTACAAACAATTCAGAACTTTAAGTACGAAAGAAACTAATTACCTGAAATTGTTGAAAGTTTTGTAGTTTTTACAAAACTATAAAAATAGTATATAAAAAAAATGAAAATGAAAAGGGCTTTTATTGTAAAAATGTATTAATAATTCTGCACCTACCTAATATCAGTTATTTTTTTAATGAAAGGATGAGAAAAAAACATTGTATTTAACTAATATGTGAATAATAAAAAATTATTAAATTAAGAATAGTAATAAATCCAACGTAATAATTGATTAACTAATTGATCATTTCGAATGAAACTACTTAGTTATTCCCTTCCATTCTTAATTAATCTCCTATAACCATATTTCTCATTTTAATTTGAAACTTCCTTGCTTCAAAAGAACCTTCTACAAAAATTAAATAAAAAATTAGCATAACATTTTTTAACTTGTTATAAATGATCATCTGAGTGGAATCATACGGGTTCTTTACTATTTTATTGAATAGATATAAAGAACATACTCATAAATTGTTTCATAATAAAAACTAAAATGAATGAAACATTTTTATTAAAGGGAATTCAAAAGACTTATTTGCTTATTAAAATTACGTTTAAACAGCTGAGTTAGGCAACAACGATGTGTAGTAAAAGTTACAATAAATAGATTACAATTACTACAAAGTCCAATTATGCTTAAGAATTTTTGTTTTTGTTATGTGTTATTTACAAACTATTTATATTATTTTGAATAATAAATTCAGTAAATTTTTTATATCTGCGAGAACCACTTAGAGTTTGACTAAATAAATTGTCCACCTTACTCCACAGCTCACGTGCGATTTAATCAAGAAAGATTTAACTTTAGTATAACTTTTGAACTAAGATAAATTACATGCAATCTGGAATAGGCTCTTTTGTGTTTCGTATCTCAAGACCTTTGTACATTGATCACATTTATTTACTATATTCAAACAAAAACATTTATTTCATAAGAACCTAGGTTTTAACTAGACAGTTCTGATCCCATGTTTCTGAACGCATTTGATATTTAGGTGGGGAAATGTGATAGAATCAAATCCAGCGTTAGCGAATAGATTTAAAAGTTTGAAAATTTACTAATGAGTCAATTTGTTTTATATATCCGTTTAAATAACCTTATATGTAAGATAATAAGTAGATGAATGAATACATATTGTAAAATTAAGTTGATCATTAAGTATTATAACACCCTTGGGTCACTAATTTAATCGTATTTTTATTGAATATTAAATGTTCATATTGAATATTAAATGTTCATATTGAATATTATATGTTCATAACATAACATAGTTTGATTTCTCACAAAAATGTAAACGCTAAAGTTAGTCGTAATTTGTCACATTTTGAAACTTAAAATACAATAATCCTGTTTACTGCTCTCTGTGGCCTTTAAAGCTTTGAAATATGTAATGAAGAAAGAGTTAGAGTAGAATGTAGAAGGAATTAGAAAACAAATATATATATAAGTAAGTTGAGGGTAAAAAGACAATGGTTTTAGTTTTATGTTTTGGTATAGTAGTCAAAAAAACAGAATAAAAAGTCCTCATGTGTCATTTAATTTCCAGTCCGGTCCGGTCGACTTCACTTCTTTTGGGAGATGCATCATTAAAAAAAGGTTTTTTTTTTGTCCCTGAAGCGAATCTAGCGATAGTAGCGAAGCGATAGTCGCTAATCACGTCGTGTCCCTGAAGCGATTTTTATAAAGCGATTCTGATGCTGAATTGGGAGTTTTAAATGTACCATGAGTTTGAAGCAGAAGTAAAATAAAAAATACCTTTCAGTTGAAGAAGTCGATGACGAAGAATTCATGGAAATCTTATTTGCGCGACGAGTTGGTACTCATAACATATTTTCCAACTAGACAAGAAGGCTATTTTAAGAGTATCTATATTTAATACAGGGTTATTTATTTATTTTTTATAATATGAATTATAATATTCCTTTTACATACAATTCTCAACCGACGTTGTTGTTGGACTAAAAATTGATGAGAATAGAAAAATGAGGGCACTATTTAAATTTTAAATGTGAAATGTTACCATTAGAATATTATTATTGGGATTAGGTTGAGCATTTAAAATCTGTACATAGCTGTATCCTGCAGCTGTAACACGATTAGTTTTGGGTGAAGAGAACTAAACGCTATATTTTGAGCAACGCTATATTTTAGTTCAAATTAAATTGTTCGATTTCGGGCAATAAGTACACTAGTTTATAAAGAAGCCGTTTCTAGAAGCTTTTCAGCTAAAATTAACAACTAAACACGTGAAAAATTAACAAGAATCGCTCCGCGACTGCGACTGAGCCTGCCCCCAGACCGGACCCGCGATAGTCGCTAGCGATAGTCGCTAGCCGCGCCAGTCGCAGTCGCTTCAAGGACAACGGTCCCATTTGAAACAACGCTACCAGTGCCGGAGCGACTGTCGCTCAGCGACTATCGCTCAGCAACTATCGCCAGAGTCGCTTCAGGGACAACGGGCCTTTAGCTAAGAGAAAACAAACTATAAAACTTATTTAACTTGAATAAAAAATTTTTATTTTATAATTTATTGATAATAATAATTATGTGTTAATAAATATTCGATTTAACGTAAAGAAATACAAATTTGATTATTTTTTGTGTTAAACATGAATTGTTTTAACGGTTATAAGAATAGCTTAAAACCCCAAATTATTTAATATTTTACAAAATAATTTAACTATCCAACAATTATATGCAGTTCCTATGAGATTGAATTATTGAAAGTTCTGTTTTGACGTAGGATCTTTGGAAAAAGTTTAATGAAAAGTTGAATCGTTCCAAAAACACCAGTGATAAAAAATGACATTGTTAAAAGTTTATTAAAGATGCATTCATTAACTTTTCCTATTTCTATCATCTAACAATAACACATTTCGTGATTTCGTGAGTCAGTGATCACTCCCCGTTAGGTTTAGCTCGTTAACTAAGCTCACTCGCCGCAATTCTATATTATCCTCTTTCTTTTATTACCAATTTTCCCTCAATAATTTAAATGAGAACAGCTGTTTGCAAATCAATATTCCATCATGTAATCATAATATGTTACAATACAAAAATTTTGCTTCATAAAAATAACATGGTAAATTTGAAGACATGTAAGGCGGGGCCCTATGAAGTAATATGGATAAAAAGTATCCTATATGTTATTCCTGGTTTCTAAGCTACCTTTCCACCAATTTCCAGAAAAATCAGATCAGCCATTTTTTATATATAAGTGGTGTAACCCAGCACGACTTTCTTTTATATACATAGAAATTATAAAATTGTATTTAAGTATCATATGTTTTGTCCAACATAATGAGCAAAATGTATTTATTCCTTATTATTATCCTTAATAACAAACTAGTAGTAAAATAAAAATAATATATTTTTTCCATAAACTAGCAAATTCAAAATCTAAAACGTAAAAATATTAAATAATTTATTTTAATCCGCTAGCTAAGAAACTTGAGTTAGAATTTTATTTTGTGTTATATGTGAATTAGGCTCCAAACAAGTTTCTCTTAAAGTTTACTTACAAGTTTCTCCACACATTATCTAAACTAAGCTGCCAGCGACATTCTAACATGAATTAACTTCCCTTCCAGGAAATGAAAACTTAAATTATCTACACCGTCTCAAAATATTTATGTAAATTTGTTTCTAAATTTCGTAACTTAAGTGGAATTTAATGGTGTATTTCCTTATAATTTGTTACATTTACACTTAATTTGTTCTAGTAACACTAAACCTGCTAGTAAACAAGTTTTAGTTTTTATGTAATGTAATTTGATCTCAACATTTTCAATTTGATTTCCTTATTGTTCCTTTTAGTAAAGAAAAACATTTTATGACATTTAACGTATGAAATATCAACAAAATAACTATAAATATTTTAACAAAGTGAACTATTCCTGTAGTAATATTACAGATTTATATTGACTTTAGATAATCATTACATCGTACAAAAACCTCATTTTAAGGATAATAAGTGAAAGCAAAATGGTTCCGTACACATATAATAGTTTTATGAAGAATAACTTGCTAGAATAATTATATAAGTTAGATAGTGTACTTTGTAAATTTTAATAATTTGTAAGCAAATATTTTTGTATCTAAAACGTGTTTACTTTATCCTTTCTAATGGCTTACTTTTTTTAGAAATGAAGCTCTATTTTTGTACAATTCTGATTTAGTTATCTAGATCTGATTAAAATATTTATATACTTATTATGTATATCAAATAACTGTCTCTATATTCCATATACAATTTGATATTTAAAACCAGCAACGTAAATTGTAACTTAATGTTGTTAAGATAATGTTAGAGTCAATTTAATCATCACAAGTGTTAAAGAGACTTGTGCTTAAATTTTTAATGAGTTTAAATTTTATTAAGTCTATAAATTCTAGAGTAAGAGGATTAAATATCATATTTATAATATAAATTTTAAACAAAGAGTATATAAGAATATATAAAAAAACTGTGAAAAATGTATTTACAGTGTGATATAAAGTATAAGTAATATTGTGTGTTCGTTATTCTTTTTTGAATGTATAAAAATAGTTCAACTGTTAAACTCATTGCACCTTCTTGATCATTGATTAGTATAAGAAAGTCATTGGTTTGCCAACCCTAAACATATCCCTTACTCACATCTTATGCACAAAAAAAGGCTGATTTGAACTATTCCTCAATCTTAGGGACATCTTGGATGGGAAAATACATATTTTAGGCAGCATTTATTTTTAAAGGAATAAGTACCGGTAGTTAAGGTCTTTTTTGCTCTTTTTAATATTTGAAATAGCAATAATAGTAGTAGTTTTATATTATTGTGCGACAACCTAAGCGTGGGTTAGAGAATAAGTGGTACTGAAAAGCTTTCGACAGCTGTACTATAATAACCTTTAAATACAGAGTCATAAAAAATGCTCACTCTATTAAAAAAAAAAAAAAAAAAAAAAAAAAAAAAAAAAAAAAAAACTATCAACAAAACTAGTAAATAAAAACCAGTTGTATGTGTTCAGTAAAGCCTTGTTGCACTATTTGTGCTTATTTGTGCAAGACTGTCTTGGCTGTCTTGTCACTGAAACGCATGACTGGTCCATAAAAATCGGAATAGTGCTGGTGTGATCTGAAAAGCACTTTCCAAGCCAAAACATATCCAAATGGATCGAACACATCAACGTAAATCCACAATAAAAGTTTTTTTTTATTTATCTAGACCTACTCTAATTACTTTAAATTTTCTTTTGGTTCATAATAGAGAGTAGGTCATTTAGTCATTAAAATTTGAAAAATATAACCCCAAGCTTTAATCCCTTTAGGTACAATTTTTATCGTACAAGTTTACAGTTATTAAATGCTAAATCGAAACTGTGCAACCAACGTTAAAAATTACAAGAAATTAAACCTGTGTAATTGAAATCAATAATTTTTTTAGTGGAATTATCTGATTCTTAATTTTTTGTAGAGGTAGCCAGCCACTTTTGACTCGTTTATATCTTATAGAAATATTAAAGACCAAATAGAACAAAAACAGCGGTTTCAGTGAGAGCTTTTGTAGTAGTAGAAGGAGGGAACGGAGAGCACGTCCGAGGACTCAATCAAGGTTGCATCTGGCGTAGTTTCGGGAGCTCAATAATTTTTAAAAATGAATCAATTTGGATACTATTTTTAAAACGACTACTTTTCGTTTTCAAATTGTTGACTACTAAGATAAATGCCTTTTCTTATTATATGGAGAAACTAATATTTTTCTAAACGTCAAACTCCACAATATCGCGAAAATCATTAAAATCATAAATTCAATGATCAATACTTTGTACTTGAGCTAAAAAGTTTTAATTATAACAATAATTAATGCAGTTAAGGTTATTTTAATCCATTGCGTAAATAAGTAACTTAAAAAATCAGTCTCAGTTGAACACTTGTTGACTATTATTATTTGAGACAAAAAACCAATAAACAGTATATTTTTTATAGTTGTGTATGAATTTCCATATTTATAATATGTTTCAAAAGTTATTTATTGAAATAATTTTAAATCATATGCCATTTATTTCATTTAATGCAAAAGGAGACATCACTTTCAACCAAATACTATAATTCTTTATACAGTGAAACAAAAAACTTACACTTAACAATGATTGTACAATTCAGTAATAGCTACTCAAATATCAAACGAGATAAATACAAACAATTCCTAACATCGTCCAAATTAAAGGGCCTGGGGCAGCCACTGATCAGTATTTGCTCAACAGATCAAGTTATTTTGAGCTCCACAATATTTCATTACAAATTTATAAAAAGGTAACGTCTTTATTTTCTCCTAATACATAATTTTATTTTCCTTTTAGAGCTGAAACATGTAATGTATACTATTTGTAGAAACTAAACTAAAACATGTTATTAATAATACAGTATTTCAAACTTTAAAATTAATTATATACGACTTCAAATTATTTATAATCTTTAAGGTATGGTAGAGCAAGTTTTTGTAATCTTTGAAATAATGAAGAAAAGGTCTGCATAGAATCTTGGTATTTTTAAGTAAAATATTTATTTATTTCTTTATTTATTTATTTATTGACATATTCATTACACAATAGCTACAGGACATTACCCAAAACAGCTATCTTGAAAACAAAAAAAATTTACAAAAATATAATATTTAAACCATTACAAGAAAATATATTACATGCAAACAATAATCTTAGGCATAAACAAAGAAAAGAACAACTTTGTGTGTGTGTGTGTGGATTAAGAAATGTATAAAATAAATTACGGTAAATAAAAGTGCAGTATTATACATTTACAATACATACATTAATACAAAAAAATACTAGTTAATTAAATAATCTATCCATTTGGTTCATAAATAAACTAAAATTACAATTAAACAGATCAATTTCATCTTTGTATAAATTTAATAATCTATAAGCCTTGAAAAAAGATAAATTGTAATGTTGAACTGTGTGGCAACGCGGAATAAAAAAAAAAATAAGATGGCCTCAGATTATTTCTGGGAACGTACAGGTTAATTTTACTTAATGAAAATGGGCTGTCAACAAAACCATGAACCAACTTGAATAAAAACAAAATTGTACTTTTATTTCTTCTTATTGAAAAGGAATCAAAAGAGAATAAATTTCTTAAAACAACTGTCGATAAATCTCTATTACAGGGGACATTAAATCTTTTATGATACAAGTATCTTAAAAATTTATTTTGAATAATTTCAATAGAAATTATACTGTTTAGTGAAAATGGATCCCAAATTAGAGAGCAATATTCAAATCTACTTCTGACCAACGAAAAATATAACATACTGATAGAGTGTACTGAGGTGAAAAATTTTGTATTCCGAATTATGAAACCCAACATCTTGTAAGCATTATTTATCATTTTATTTATATGGATTTCAAATTTAAAAGAAGAGTCAAATATTACACCTAAGTCTTTTTTTGAGATACTACTTGAAGTTTTGATCCATTTATTGAATAATCATAAGGAACTATATCTTTTTTTCCTTGAATAAGACACCACAAAAAAATTAGGTATTAAGGGGTTGATGATCTGAAATATATAATTCTTGATTACCCAGATAAATTGAACATAAACGATTACCTAACTTTAATAAGTTACGATAAATTACCTTCTATAGTTGTTTATTTCATCATTATTCTTTTTAATTGATTACATCCCAACCAGATCCAACCATAATAGGCCTAATCCCATTTGTAAAAAAAAAAAAAAAAAAAAAAAAAAAAAAAAAAAAAAAACATATTGTATAGCCTCGGTAGAATTAAAAAAATCTATTTAATAATCAACAGATCCGTACAATTTAATTTAACTTAACAGATCGTAATGAAACTTTTAAGCATTCATAAGCAGTATTCAAGGATGGTTTGAGTGAAGTTTGATGCAAATCTGTCCAAAGGGCTTTGAGCAATGTCAGGTTTTAAATATTAAGTATTTACAAAATTGACTGCTGTAATTAAAAAAAGTTTCATTCCAGCAATGCTTATAATCATGAAAGTTACCTAGCTGTGAGTGTAATGTTTATTTTTATGTTGTCTTTAGGGCTCCACCCCACAGAAGGACAGAAGCTCATAATTGGTGTAATAGAATACAGGTGTTGGCATTTGACATGGACGGTTCTCTTTGTTCATAGGTACTCACTAAGAAACAAATATAGTTTTGCAAATATAGTTTTTAAGGACTTAAGGGCTCTGCCCCTCTGGACCTAAAAATTACTTTAGGACCTCCGGAGTTGAAATTTGACATTGACAATTCTCTTTGCTCATAAGTACTCACTAAGAAACGGTTTGCAAATAAAGTTTTTTAGGCTCTTTTGGGCTCCGCCCCACTGGACTTTAAAAGGATTACTTTACGGCCATTGGGGTGAAAATTTGATGGACGATTCTCTTTGCTCATAGGTACTCACAAGAAACGGTTTTTGTATGTATAGTTTTTAATCTTTTGAGGGCTCCGCCCCAGTGGACTTCAATATTTCTTTTAGGGCCTCTGGGGTTGAAATTTGACATGGACCTGCCTCTTTGCTCATAGGTACTTACATAGAAACGGTTTTCCAAATATAGTTTTTAAGCACTTTATGCCTCTGCTCCACTGTACTTAAAAATTAATTTAGGGCCTCCTGGGTAGAAGTTTGATATGGACGTGCGTCTTTGCTCATATGTGTTCTTGCATTTGCAACTACGATCAATAAGGTACAATTTCAATCTTTGACTATTCCGGGTTTAAATTTGGAAAATACCTGCTTTTCGCACCATCAGTTAGTACGTGGTGTGCTTACGAGTTGGTACGCCTGAAAATATTTACATTTATACACTAAATCAAAAGACAAAAACTATTTTTTATCTTTTATCATTACAATAAAATGAATATACTTACTTTCTATTCCATTGGCTTTTTTTGTTATATTAAAAAACTAATGAAATAGCTTTAATTTTGTAAACATTTTAATTTGAGGGCAGCAACTTATCATGGGTAACTGCTAGTCATGAATAAATGTAAATAGATTTTTTTTATATTTAAATAGTTTTTTAATAACAGCCATAGTATAATATTTGTTAAAAACAAATAGTAATGTACTGAAAGTGATGTGAAATGTATTCACGGTTAATTTTAAAAAAAAAAAACATACTATAGTAAAATTATTTGTTTCATACAAATTAGATATTCATTGTACTTTAAATTGTTTTAAACATAACCTTATTTTGATTTCAAAAATATATGAAGAATTTGTTAAATTGAAGTTTAACATTGCTTGCTTGTTATTCTGCAGTTTCCTTTTAGATTAGTTGTTGTAGGCTACTTATTATTGATAACAAACTGAACGGAAATATCTTTATATGAATTGTATTGTTATGTCTGTTCATAAGACTCAATCAAATACTGCATTTAAGTTTTTTTATGTATTCACGACTGTATAAGTAGTAAAGAGCATTTGTAAAGTTTAACAGTATAGGTAAAAATTATAGCTAACTAAAATAAGTTTTTAGTCCTTACAAAATAACTAAGAGTTAAAAAAAAAATAGTAAAACAATACTCTTTTTTAAAGTTACTCTATATGAAATAATCTATTACGTTAAAATTCATGGTAAGACCTAAGTCCTAAACCAGTTAATTATTTATTTGTTTATTTATTTATTTTTGGGGTGGTCTGCAGAACGGAATATCATGTACTTTTCACTTTAGAAAGGAACCTAAGGTTTAATTATGAATTCGCAAACTTGAAAATTATAGGACCATGGGAACGGCGTTTTTAAAAAGTCCAAAAGGGTTTTTTGGCTTTTCAATCTTAAATTTTGTTTAATAAACAATTTTAATTTCCTACCATATAAAAGAGCTAAAAATATTTTAACTTTTATTTGTAACTTAGCTTATACGATGTTAATGGAGAAAACCACAAAAATATGTTCTTATATTCTTATAGGAAATCAACGAAAAACCTTTTTTTGCTTGTTCATTGATTTACTCTAATAAAATTTTGTATGTAGATTGACTAGAAAGCTTTTAACTTATATTTGCCTAAAATTCCATATGGGTTCAAACCTACACACCCCGTGGTGTTTATGTGGAAATAAAAAATAAAAAAACACCGAAATTCCATTGGAAATTTACTGAGTATTCAGGTCTGCTGGATACGGTGTAGCTGTACATTGATTGCCAATTTCAAGCCTTCTAGGGGCGAGGACACCCTTGCACTTATGCACAAGTCTAGCGTCAGCGAAATGTACACAATGCAAGACTCTTGATAACACCTGACGTCTAGAGGGCATTTTGACCTAACAATTATAACATTTTAAATACATATTAAGTCCCTACAACATTATTAGGAGTAGTTTAAACATGTAAATTATCTTGAATCATTTTTTTTAAGATAATTTAATACCATCGTCATCTGTCATTGTTTGTTTACAAACAATGCTTGTTCACAAATATTTTTATTTGGTATTATTTTTTATTTCACACAAAACCGCCATCGTATTAAAAAAATGCTGTACCTCAAAATCAGTGATTTACAGTTTAAATGTCGCTACAACAAGACAGATTGAGTGACATCTTATTTGCATAATACACCATTCTGGTATTTCCACCACATGTTTCCCACCTAATCCTATACGCACAAGAGCGTGTGGAATGAATTAACATATGTCAGGTTCTGTTTAAACTTTTCTATATTTCTAAATGTATAAACAGAAAATGGTTTATAATACGTATAGTAGAGAAATAATTGCGTAATACAGCATATACAAGCGTCCTTGAATTGTTGTGAACGTTGGTTTGCACTCATGTTGTTTTAATTAAAAGATATAAAGCTTTAACTTTTTATAAAGTCCCGGCATGCTTCGCAATGCCAACTTGAGAAAAGTTTTGGCCCTTTAGGCGAGTTAGTTCGCTACGCTCACTCGCCGACAGGTTAAGCTCGTTCGCTGCACTCACTCCTCGTCAAGTTTGGCTCGTACTCACACCCCGTCAGGTTTAGCTCGTTCGTTACGCTCACTCACCGCAAGTCTATAATATCGTCTAGTTTTTTTATTACCAATCATCCCACAATAATTTAAATGGGAACAGCTGTTTATAGCATTAACGATCCTTTAAAAGTCATATGTTAGAATACAAAAGTTTTGCTTCCAAAAGAATAACATAGTAACCTTGAGGACATCTAGGGCGTAAACCTTTGTGAATATTAATATGAAAATAGTCAGGCTTATCTATTTTAAGCCTAAAAAATGAGTATACCAAATTTCAGCACTCTAGCTAGTCGGGAAATTGGAGAATTAGTGATGAATAAGTGAGTGAGTCAGTGGGTGAGTGAGGGCTTTCCCTTTTATATGTTTAGATAATTCCCTCCACGATGTTGATTTACAAATGGTTATATGTTGAAGTAGTGCAGTGGATATAGTTAATCGGGCTAACTAGGAAAATCCAGTAATGTGTACTTAAACAATAGACGAGCATAACAAAAAAGATTTGTATTTGAATTACTTTGTTTTAAAGTTTGAGAGTTCGTTAAAACTATAATACACATGCTCAATTTTTATTAGTATATATTTTAAAACCTTTAAAAATAACAACAGAGCTCTATAAAATTTTTTATCAGACAGGCCTAATCAGTAATAAATGTTTTAATACATTCCAATAATGTTTTAGGTTAATTTTTGTACTATTTTAAACAGTTATAACCTTAAAAATGGAAAAATCTAAAGCATTATACCTTTTCTACAGTTTGATATACTTAAATGATTTAATTTTAATTTTTTGGACTTTCACCGTTTAATTGATTTGGGGCAACTGATATCTTAAATATTAATTTAAATATGGTGTAAGGGAAATTATTGTAAGTAACTATGACAAAGCAGAAGGTGGCCAATAATTTACATCCACTCAACATCAGAGCGATCTGAAAGCTAGGGACTGACGACATCCGCTTGCGGTGAAATCACTGAGTACCTTGGGAGGGCTTCAAATGGTTGGGGCGTCGTTCGAGGATTATTAACTGTCCTCTCAATTTCTTTGAAAAGAGTTTTCAGAAAAAATATATACATAAAACTGTGCAGAAAAGTCAAAGAGTTGTAAAACTTATGAAGTAAAATATAAATATATGTTTGAAATGACATTTAAAATATTTTTTTGTTCGTAATTTATAATCATATTTTTTTTATTTAATGGTTACAGCTGGAGAGAGTTCCAAACTGTCTCACTAATCTTACTAAAAACTGATTACATATGAAAAATTATTAATAAATTTGCAACAAAAAGTTGGGACAGTATTTTTTCATGTATAGAATACTTACTAAGTTAGAATTATTAACCAACTAAAATCAAATAAACATATTTATGAGGAAAACAAAATGCGTAAGGATAAAATACAAAATAAAATCTTCTACAGAATTTCACTAAATTGCCGAGTGTATACGCCATGTATTAATAATTTTTTACATAAAAACTGATATTCCGCAAACCCTGGGGCAATATTGGAGTTCTTGGCTCTAGTGTAGTAAAGTGTCGAATAGATTACTTGAAATATAAAGCTGCTCTAAGATTGTCAATTTAATTTATACTAAACTTTTTTATAGTACAGCGATTTTATCAATACTTCTAATTAAATAAATGATAACATATAAAAATATCCCAATATTACTAATAGCCCAATATTATAATTGCAACAGGGTTCTGTTTCGTTTTTTTTTCCCCTTTTTGAGTCGTAGTTGAAATGTAATTTGTTTGAAGTTTTGCAATACTCTATCCTAATTACAACAGGATTTATAGTTTTGGTATTGCTGAGCTTGTGTATTGTTTCAATACATAAATCTATCTTTACGGATTTTAATTTAATAGAAAAAATATTTGTTAAGATAGATCTCTCAACTTTTTACCGTAAATATTTCTATTAAGTGCATACAACGTAAAATTTTGAATCAAATAAACCACTATCATAATATGCGAAACAAAATATTGTTAAGACAGAAACGTTCGCAAATTATGCATCTAACAGTTAGGGGAGTCCAAAAGGGTTATAAACTGAATAAAACATGAGGACTTTTTGTTGTGCCTCTTTTAGTAGACTCAATGCTAAAACTAAGCCCTCTACATTTTTGTCCGTCGTTTAGCTTCCCGTAAGCAAACAGTTTCTCATTTTACTGACTAAAATACCTATAAAACGTTAGTTTTTATTAAGCTTCAATTTTTAGCATTCAACAGTGAAATATATTTCCCCGTTTAATTGATTGTTTTTGTTAGCTATAGTGCCCTTTAATATTCAGCCCTACACTTAAGGCGTTTGGATTGTCAATGACAATCCAAACGCCTTTTAATTTTACAAATATTCTTATAAAACTACAAATTACATTCTAAAAATGTTTTCTCTCTCAGTATCAACAGGTAATACATTTTTTTAGTTTAAGTTTTATTAATAAAATTTCCCCTACAGCAAAGAATACAATAAACTTCAGTAAACAAGACTTCTAGGCATTTCCAAAGCCTCTTTTAAGTTACATTTAACGATCTTCAACTCAATCTTGTCGTAACTTGTTGCAGGATGCCTATTATATTTCTTTAAATTATTTTTTTATACTCAACTTCAATTTCTCAATACATTTTCTCCTAAATTCTAATTTAAATAAATTTTTATGTACGTATATGATTGCACATTGAGCTCAAAATTAACCAAACTTAGTGCGCCTAACTTTCAAAACACCTTAAATTTTGGATAAAATTATAATAAAAAGGGTCTCTAGATATTCTAAATTCGTTAATCCTCAATAAATATTTGCATGTTAATAACAATGACAATCCAAACGCCTTTTAATTTTTACAAATTTTCTAATAAAATTACAACACATAACGTCTTTTAAAACATGTTTCCCTTTTTACACTTCCTTTTCATGATTATTATAGAAAACATATGATCAATGCCAAGTCTTATTTGCTCTCGTATCAAAATTATATCCCAAGACACATATTAGTCTTATGGAGTTAAAAACTAAAACAATGCTGAAAACAGTAACAAATTTTACCTTATCACGCACATGCCCTGTTTTATGGTTTTTATCAGATATCAGAAATCAGAAATTCTTTATTGCCGTGGATACAATGGTTGTACATGGCATGAGTCAATTACAACAAAAAAATTAAAAATACATTTTAATTAAAAAGAAACAATTAAATTATAGTTTATGATAGTACAACCAACAATTATTTGCAATTTTTTATCTGGAGTCATTGTTTACGAATTTCCAAGACACTGTAAAATTCCTTTTGGACCAAGAACTTTCTAAAACTACGCCTAAAATTTCGTATGTCGGCTTCAGCTTTTAACAAAGGAGGAAGCGATCTTCTTTATGGTAGTCCGTAGCTAAATAATACTACAATAAAAACAATGTATATAACCAACCCGTGTTAACAGCGACATCAATAGGCCTACTTCTTTAAAAAGCATTAAACTTATCGGCTTAAATTTATTTACCTTACAACAGATTATATTAACTCCACGATATTTTGGCACAGTGTCATCTGAACGTCAGAGTGTTTAAAATGTTTAAATTACTTTTATTGAACGATTAAATTATGATATATTAATATTCTGTGGGATCTAAAACATTCAAGCAACCTGGCTGTATGATGCTGAAGGTCTCTTTACGATAAGTAAACCAAAGAAACTCTGCAATGTTAAATATGCAATGAAAATGAAGTAAAGATAAATATTATGCCACAAAATCATACATATGAATTTAAAATTCATAAATAATTCATTTTCCTAACATTTTATTGGGAAATATGACGCATTCCAAGCATCCGGGCTGTAGTGATGCTGATTGTTTCCCATCAATTGATAGGCAAAATAAAATTTATATAAAATATTATTGAAAAAAATATCTATAGATAATTTACAACCTAATAACATAACAATAAACTTATTCATAAATAACAAATATGTACATAATAATTGTCTTTAATAATAAAATCATAAATATTACACACTCTTTCGTCCTTGTCTGTTTTGTTCTCGGTGAGACGCCCAAACTGAAAAGGAGACAACAGAGAAAGGAGAAAGTTCAAGGAAGGAAGAGTATAATTTAAAAAAAAAAAACGAAATTAAGGGATAGGCAAACAAACCAATGTGAATAAATGTAGAGATGAAAAAAGAAGAAGAAAGAAAGAAGAAAAAAAATTAAAATTAATTGAAAGACTTGAAAAAGTTGAGTATTAAATGAATTAACAATGAATTATCTTGTTGAAAAATCCGGAATTGTGAGTTTTAAATTGTGAATCAGATAGAAAGACTTTTTGTAAATTCTCATACAATGTACATTTGTCAGCGGGATAAAATTTATTATTATTATTCTTACTGGAAATTATAATTTTAAGATAAACCAAATATGGTAAAAGGTTTTAAACGGTTTAAAATTACCGATATAATAACGTTGTGTACCAGTTGTAGGATTTTAAAAAAATACTTTTATAATGACTTAAACTAATCATTAAAAAAAATCAAATTTTAAAATAATTTCATTAGATCAAAGAAAGTTTTAGCTTTTTACTTTTTGCAAAAAGGGTTTTTTACTCAAGGTGTTACCGTTGGATTCATTAGTAAAGACTGAAGGTCAATCAGCTTCCAAAGGTTCCCTTTAATTATTATCTTAGAGTATTGGAGATAATTGAGTTAAAAATTTCGTTCATCCCAACTTCTTGTAATATTAACGAACTATTTAAAGTGAAACCGTTGGATCGAATTTCTTTTCTTTAAAATAGTCATGTCGATTTAAAAGTTATTTCATATTTAGTAATGAATTTTATGTATTTTTGTAACTTTAGTTTGATAATGGCATATTTTATTTGTTACACAATTTAAATCAGCATTAAATTTTTATATTTTTAAATCAACTTTGCTCATTTTTCCCGTTTAAGAAATAATTTATATTAGGTTTTTTATTCTTAATTTTTTAATTGTTAAGACAAATTCGGTTGTAAGATGATTTAAAAATATTTTATGTACAGTAAAATATGTTTATTATATTTTACCAATTGGCTGTTGTTATACTATTATTGATATTTATTCGATTTCCTAATGCAATCATCTGATAATTTATTATAAGTGTTATATAAAAAAAAGTTTTTATAAAATGTCATATTTAAATTAAAAACCGTAGGAATTTTTTTAATATAAAAAAATTTCGACCAATCAGATATTTAGAATTTAGTGCCATAACGTTGTTGTATTTGTTTTAAATGTACAAACAAATCTTTCATGACTCATTGGAAGTATTTATCTCTAATGACTTTCATAGCTTTGTAACGTTGGTAAAACCGTCTGATTTTTATTCTTCAATTGTATTTTGACAAAACATATTTTACTTTAGTTGTCAAACTTGTAGGCTACTTGAAGGAGTTTTCAACTTCAATCATATACAGTGTTTGATATTGTATGATATATTGAATTCGACTTTGTTATACTGGGCATTGTTGGACATCCTCGTTAAAACTGTCTTGTTGAACGCCAACTTGTAAGACTTTTGACAATGATATCAAAATTGTTTTACTCGCAAATAAAATAAAAATAGAATGTCTATTAGATTGCATCGTTTAAATGCTGCGGAGAAACACAGGTCGCTAGTGTTTAATTCTTTATCATTTTGTTAATATATTTTTTTATTGATCTCATAAAGCATAGGTCAGTCAGTTAAGAATCAAGAATTTTATAGACCTTATACACCATTTATATGCCATTCGTCTTGTCTAATAGATACAAGATATTCCATTTGTAATAGAATAAAATCTAAAAATTCCTCGGTGCTGTAAATAGTGTGTTCAAACAAAACGTTTTAACCCCTATTTTGAAAACAATGATAGACAAATCCTTTACTGCATCCGAAAGGCCATTCTACAGTTTTAGAGCAGTTACCTGAAAACTTGTTAAAGTTATAGAAAACTTATTGGACTTAATGAAAACAGTGTTCCGTTGTCTAGTGCAATCAGTGTGGAGATTTTCATTCAGCAAAAACTTGTTGATGTTACTTTTTACATAAAGCAAACATAACAGGACATATAAAATATTTAAGGTAGGGAGTCTCAACTGAAAAAGAGAGGCTTGCAGTAAATCCTGGTCCCAGCTCTACACATGATACGTACTGCCTTCTTTTTAAGTCCCTGCAAGATGTGATGAGTGACGAATTAATTGCTAGTA
Organism: Neoaliturus tenellus; assembly: GCA_030545055.2. Lineage (NCBI taxonomy): Eukaryota > Metazoa > Arthropoda > Insecta > Hemiptera > Cicadellidae > Neoaliturus > Neoaliturus tenellus. The sequence continues at coordinate 19,531 of JAQYXR010000368.1, forward strand.
CCATCCTCACAGATTACCTTACAAACTCAATGGAATTGCCAAGTTAACTATAAGACCTAGCTACTAGTTTAACTACTCGCTAGAAACAAAAATATTGATAAGAGTTAAACCCCAACACATTCGTTTTTATCTCTTATATTGGTCATTGACAAATATTAACTTTAATTTAAAGCTGTACTAGATCTGTTATTGGAAGAGTATAACTTCCCCTTTCACTAACCAACAAGTTATCTTACTACACACTAGTTTCCTACACTAAATGCTCCTTAAAACAGAAACTCTAAAAAAATTAAGAAATGAAAAATATTTTTTTTTTTTTTTTTGAAAATAAGTAAAAAGGTTTTTTTTGTTTTGTTTTATTTATTTAATTTTGGTTTTTTACCCTCCAATAAATATGTCATATGGCTAATTTGATTGTAAAATAATATTTACCTTCAATCCCATTATTTTTTATTTGATTTGAAATTCTAAAAATGTTAAGAATGCAATTGAAAATTACCCTTGATATAATACCACAGTACAACCAACCGTCATAAAAGCTTCATGCTTCAATGCAGGTTTCATGTATGCGTCGTCCTAGCAGTATTCAAAATAGTGGTGTCAATCTTTGTTTGGATATAGAACCACAAAATCTGACACTGCTGGTGTCAAAGTTGAAATATCTTGAAGCGGTACATCTAAATAGTTTAATCAAAGTGAAAATATTGTTCTATGAGTGAATAAAAATTACATTTAATTCTAATGAAACGTGTTACAAGCTATCCCAAGATATTTTAAAATATTTTTTACGATTAAAATAATTGCTGAATTTTAAACCTGGTTAAATTAAGTAATTCTTGTATTTAACTATTAAATTTGTTAATATTTATTCATCACTCGCTTAATGAAACCCCTGTGATGGTCATAACAAAAGCATTTGAGTTATTTTTTAAATATGTTATTTTATTAAGCAGAAATTTAGTTATTTAGTGTAACTAAAACTGTATACCATGATTGACATACCACTGGTGTATACCACGAAAATGAAATAAACTGTGCGAACAACAGATAAAAAAATAGAGGGGCCGAAACCTTTTTTTCTGTCTATAGAATATGAAATATTGAAAACCTTTGGCAATTTGTCGTGTGAGAAACTATAATTATGAAAAGATTCACAAAAACTGTCGAACTAACATAAATTCTAAAAAGTTTACAGCAAGCTCTTCAATTTAATGACAAATAATTTGTTCATGAAAAATAAAGTATCGCATGTCCATGTTAAAATCAGCATATAGGGTATATTATTAAAGTAATTTTATGTTAAAGAATGAATTTTGAAGATTTCGTTTTATACTTACAAACCAAAAGAGAAACAATAGTGCCTTGAAAGGAAAAGTTAGCTAAGATGTTTTGTAGAATTCTTGAAATTATTATAATCGGAAATGAGTTTTTTACGGAGATTAATTTAGGATGACCTGACACGACAAAAGAAATGCGGGTTTGATAATAGAAACTGTACTCATCGTTTCTGCGGTGAAAGAAATCATATAATTTGAAGTGTTGTGAAATCAAAATGCTTGTCTTAATATTTGCCTGGCAAAAGATATGAAAAATAATAAAATATCAAATACACCTTATACTTCATGTTTTTATTTTATTTTATTTTTATTTATTTATTATTATTTTTTTTTTTTGTTATTAAAGGTGTTCAAGTTTATGGAAAGGGGGTGAATAGTTCAAATGCAATTTCACTCTAATGGTTAACGTATAACTGTTACCAAGACTAATTTTATTTAAGACTCTTACCTTTCAGATTCTACAAATTAACAAATCAATACCGTACCATTGCAATAAACAAATTTAGTTATAATTTATAACACTTACGATGAATTGGATAAAAAAATAATTTTAATTTACAAAATATTTACAAAAGATATTTGTATCTCTAAAAGGACAAATGACAAAAAAGGGTATAGTCATTATAGTTTCCATAAGTTTCTCAAGCAACAAATAATGTGAAATTGTATTTCAAAGCACCATAGATTGTTCATTACTGAAACAAATATGATAAACATATACAATTAGTACCAAATGTAACCAAAGGATTACATAGTCAAATTACCAATAATTACTAATCACATAGTCAAATATTTACACTTATTTAACAAGAGCTAATTCCTGTTAATATAAGGGTGTTCATAACAAATGTTTCAAACTTCGGGGGCTGATAGGACTCAAAAATATCCGTTTGACATACATATGTAGAAGACTCCTTCATTGAGCCTCTAGCAGCCATTTTCTTTTATACACTAAATAATGTTTATTTCCGTAACGGATAATTATGTAGTACATATTTGACATGAGCCTTTATCACAACAAATTTCCATGAAAAAATATTTTTTCCTATGCGTATTTTCAAAATAGCTGCCATTTTAAATTCTTAAACTCAAATACCTCAAAAACGGTAAATTTAAAAAAGGACACAAAAGTTAAAGAATTAAATTATTTATCCAATAATACTAAGTTTGTAATCATCCAACATCAAATAACGGAGTTATTGTGATTTTCCGCTCGTTTCACATACATAACGGCTGTCGTGTGCCGTCAGTCGTTTAACCGGCTGTTGGGTGAAGCAGCATATGGGGCCGTTCATATTTGCACGGCACTTGCCCGACTAGTGTCGTGGTCAGTTACCCGGCTGCCGTGGTCTAGTCGAGGGATGCCGGGCGCCCCATCAGCAAAGGCCGGCTGCCGGTGTCGGGTAAACGGCGCGGGCTGGAGTAGTGGTGGTAGCGGTCCATGTGACTGTTCACATACAACCGGCACCTGTCGTCTGTCGTCCGCCTACGATTTGTTTACTTTTGGGTTGGAAGTGCGCAAAGTTGTAATTATGACGGAAGTAGACTTTGAAATACTAATTATATTTAGTTTAACTACTTGTTTATGTGCCTATTGCATATTATGACTTAATCAATGTACTTTTAGCGAATTTCCCTATAGGGAATACGCTATTACCGTAGTAGCCATGGTAAGACCTAAGCCCGGGACCACTTTACTTTTTCATTTTGAGGTCCCCAGAAGCCAAAAACACCATTTGTTCATTTTCATATATATGTATATATGTATATATATATATATATATATATATATATATATATATATATATATATGTGTGGGTCCGTGATACTGATAACTTTTGAAGGGGACCTCCGATTTTGATGAAATTTGGTATGAAGGTGTAAGACCAGGTCTATTTTCATGAGTTCGCGAACCAGCATTGTCGGGTTATGGGAACGGGGTTTTATGGGGGGTTTTAATGGGTTTTTGGCATTTTTTAACCTAATTTTCAAAATTCATCAATTTTAACGAAAACCATTTAAAAGAGCTTAAAAAACAAACAATTTAGTATTTTGAATCTTTAAAATAGCTTAACTGGTTATAGAGAAAATTCAAATCAAGTTTCCCATGTTATTCTTATGGGCAAATCTTTAAAAAGTTATATATCGCTTATTTATCAACATATCTTAATAAAAAATTTTATGAACCTTCACTAGGTGGTGAGTAATTAAGATTTGATCAAAAACCCACATAGCAGCAAACCTACATGCTAAATCCCATAGTATTCCCATGGAAAATAAGTGTATAATGGGAGCAAGAGAGATGGAGATAAGGTATCTGTTCCTAATCAGCTGATCAGCTGTCTTCTGCATATTTGTCAAATTTGAAATGTTTATGTTTTGTTATTTGTAAAGAAATCATTCCTTTTGCATGGAAGCTTTGGATGTGCACTTTTATTACTGTTAAAAAAGTTATTTATTGCAATATAAATATTAATATATAAATTATTAAATAAAAGTAATTTACTCAGAAATATAATGCCATTAAATATATTACATTTCCTTGTAAAGATTATTAATTATATAAGATAGCCAAAAAGTTCTTGATGTTGAAACAATAATTCTTTGGAAATTCGCTGAGTACGCAGGTCTGCTTCGACGGGGGTATTTTGTCATTACAAAAAGCACAATGCTGTGATTATTTTTTTTTTGCACACAGAATACCTTAATTTGCATACATTATAATACAAAATAAATGTTTTATACATAAAGATTGCAATGCCTCCATTATTCCTTGTCAGATCTAAAAAGATTGAGTAATATTGCTTAGACAGTTTTTTTTTTTTTTTTTTTTTTTTTTTTTTTTTTTTTTTTTTTTTTTTTTTTTTTTGAGAAACATGTCACGTTATTTGTAAATACACTTCACAAGAGCCTTAAATGTTATTTTGGTTTGCCAATTTGAAGTACACTTTAGGTTTTGTAATATATATCACAATGTTTTATATTAATTTAAATTTGTTGTCCTTGTGTTATTTATTCCTGCTTCCTTTTTGATTGGTAAATCTTTTACTAAGCAGTTTTTAACTTTAAAAGTACGAGAAAACATCTTAAATACAAATATGCTTTGACTATGAACAACAAATAAGTCACTCAAAAGTAAATATCTACTGTAATAAACTTCATTTTTCATATATAACAGTTATATTTAAAATCTTATTTTTGTATATATTCCTTCATTTATAATTTGTTGCATTCTATTCTAATTATTTGCAATTATTAGGCCTATTCAATAAATTAAATAACATATTTATAAACTGTTTATTCGATAATCATTGAATTTTAAGTTTACAAATAAATAAAAGATTTAAATGTGGGTGTATTAAGAAAGAGAGAGAAAATATTTCAAAATATAGGGTAAAAAGTGAGCGGGTTTGTTTTATCGCTGAGTCTACTAAACAGAGGCATAACAAAAAGTCCTCATGTTTCATTCAGTTTTAAATTCCTTGAATCCCCTTTCTGTTGTTTGATGCATCGTTTGCGAATATTTGCTTTTAATTGCTGACGCTAAAGAGAAAAATCTGTGTTATTTTATAATATTAAAGTAATTTCTAATCAATTTCAATTCAATTAATAAGATATATTTCTTTTATACTGATTTGTAAAATTATTAAAACAGGTTTTAACAAAAAACTTTTGAAAATGAAAATACTAAGTTGTTAACGTTGGTTATCAACGAATTTCGTTTTTGAAATGTCTTTACACATTATAATAAATTTTAATAAAAGTGTAATTGCGAAACTATTGATATTTAATGCTTTTCAGCTTTATGTCCATGGTGTTGACATTAGAAGAAGATGCTGCATTAACTCCACATTCAATTCTGCGTGGATTAAGTTATAAACAAGTTTCCTCTTAAAGTTGGTAGCGCACAACTTAAAAGTGTCTACACACATTAACTTAACTAAACTCCCAGTGACATTGTAAAAGGAATTAACATCTTCCAGGAAAGCAAAACTTCAATTATCTGTCTCTTCTAATCATGTTTATGTCTTTTTTATAACTTTAACTTAAGTGAACGCAATTAGTCTATTAATTTCAAAAACTATTACCAATAATACATTATTTACAATCTGATTTTTAAACAATGTTGAGCATGACATATTCTATATGATGTCGTAGTATTTGAATGGGAAGAACAGATAGAAGCATAGAGTATGCTAATTCAAGGAGATTTGGAAAAATAGTTAAAATTAAAGCTTAAAGAAACACATGGTTCCCTTTGAAAATATATGTTTATATTCATCACAATGAATCACTATATCACTATCTTGAGACAGGGACCTCACATAGTGGGTATTTTAACCTGAATATGAATGAGAGATGAGTGTAGGATGATTGTGGTGCGATATTGTAGTCTTGTTACTGACAAAGGCCAACATTCTCCTTAGACAGGACTGTTACAACAGCCAATGGTATCTAGGGACCTACAGTTTAACGTGGGATCCGAACCACAATTTCGACAGCACATATACGAATTGGTCTAATTCTGACGATGATCTTTATGGATGAACTAGTATTCACTAGTGCGGACGTTAATCCTCACCAGAGAATATCGTATCCAAAAGCCATCGCTTATAACTATCCACAATTCCTGACCTCCAAGTAGCTGGATTACAGGACGTCGCCACCGTCCCAGTCCATATAAAAAAGTAATAAAAAGTTAAAATTATGAATAGTCTTTCATCATAGTATAACGTGTGAGGCTTTGGTTTATTTTTTATGTAAGCAAAACAAAGTAACGATCAATAGTTATTTGTACTTCTAGGGACTAAAGTACAACTTTTTCTACCTGAGGGAGAGAAGTACTTTACTCCCTTGATGCACACAACATTTTTCCTCCACCTACATGAATAAAATTTAGGCATAATATAATTTAATTTAGACCGTATATAATTTAACGTTACCTTCATATGATCCCTTGCTCAGTCAAGCTGGACCAGACACATCAATATAAAAAACACACAAGGTAGGCTATATCATTTTTGAAGAACACTAAAAAACAAAATACGTAGAACTTAAGCCTAGTCAAAAGTTTTACACTTATGTTTAGGACTTCTTAGGTTAATAGACTACCCAAGCGAAATGTAAACAAACACGTACACTGCTCACTTCTGACATAATGGTCAGCAGTGAGTAGCACCTACAGCTGCTATTAGTAAACAAAGAGTAACGAAACAAATACAACAATCCAATAACAGGTGACTGTGGCTCATGTTCTTTTTATTCTCTCTTTTAATGTTTTTCTAGTGTAACTAACTTTAGCCCAGTGGTACAAAAAAAGTTGAGTTTTCCCTAGGTAGAAAAATTAAGTATTCGAGTCACATGGGATAAAAACTAGTGCTTTAGTACTCTATTCCAAGGAGTAAAATACGGATTTAGATAGTAGGTGGAGGAAAAATAGGTTTTATTTAAAGTCATAAAGTAAAATATCAATGAAGAAATAATATTTTGAAAGGTTGTAGATGGACGGAACTCTTATCCACTAAATACTTAACAACAAAAATATCATAAAAATTCATAAAAAGCTTAAAAAAGAAGTAGTTTATATTTAAAACAAACACTGTTTGAATATACCTTATATTTAACTTATTGAATACAAAAAAGAAAAAACTGTTAAGTTTATCGAGTTTCTTAAGTGTCATTGCTTTATACATTAAAAATGGATTGTATTGAACACCAGACTTATTCCTTAACTTATGAGATCAATTTTGAAACAATAATATTTGAAGCAGAACTACTTTGGTTAACGAAAAGTTACTTTTTTGAGTAAAAAGGATTGAATCGTGTTATGTTAAAGAATAGTTTTTGTAATAAATGTTATACAGTAGTATATATTGTCACTAGTCCGCAAAGTGGTCGTTATTGTTGCAAGATTGAGTTTCAAGTACGAGGCGAACCCGATTAGGCCTACTTGAATTAGTTACTTGAATAAATATACAGTTTTAATAAAAGATAATAAACTTTGACCTAAATACCGAATCTTACGTTGCTTTTGTTATCTTGTATTTGAACTCATTTCAGCTGTTTAGTATTAATAAAAATTGACAAATATCATTAGAAGTAGACCTCAGGAGAGTATTACCCAGCCCTCTGATTGGTCGAGAGGTGGTCACGTGACTGATTAGGCCACGCCCCTTTTCCAAGATGGCGGCTGTTTTGGCGGAAAATTTCCTAACCTAACTTTTGACCACGTGTTCTAACCTCACTTTTACCGCGTGTTAGGTCATTTCTAACCTAACAAGCCTTATAGTCCACCATTAATTAAATTTTTATGAATAAAATTTATACATGGTGAGGTCAGGATTCGAACCCGGCCCGCTGGAGCGTGAGTTGCGAGCTTTACCTCTTAGCCACTGAGGTACTTGTTTGATGGTGGCGGAAATGTGTCTGATAACGCGGTGTTTGCGATGGCGCGTTATTTAACAAATTAATGAAAAGAATGAAATAGCGCTATCAGTATTCGTTAACCTCTGTAACCTTTGATAGCGGCAATCGCTAAACAATGGGAAAACTGCCCTTTATGACCTTAGATAAAGATAACTATGTATAAGTGTGCAAAGTGTTTGTCAGTTTATCCAGTTGAACTTTCCTGGTATACTGTACGTTCCGCAACCAACTTGCGCTACAGTCCGTTCATGTTTCTATTGGACACTTTCGGTTTTTGTATCTCCCCCATTTATACTTCCACAGGGTTGTAACTTGGTATAGGGTGTACATACAACATATAATTTTTATAAACTACCCTCTGGGGGTGAACTACCCCTGGAACAACCCTAACTTGAAAAGTGCAAAATATCATCATAATTGTTTGAGACCCTTAATTCTAGCGTTATTAACATTGAATTGCATGAAAATACCCAGTTTTTCGATGGGGCTCATTTCAACCCTTAACTGTTTTACACCTATTGCTCAGGTGTTTGAAGGCTGAGGTAAACCAGATTCGGGTTGTAGGTATGTGTACTCTATGTAACTCTTTCAACCAAGTTTAACCATCATCCCTTATATTTTTAAATCAACCCCTATGGGTTTTCTCCCATAACATGCTTACCATTAGAGCAAAAATTCTGAAACATGGTATGTAGTTAGATACTAGTGTCTAGTATATGGCCTTACCTGTTGTTTTGTCGCCAGAGTGTATCACGTGTCCGCAAGATGGCGGCGCCCATGTATTTTCGCGCCAATTTCATGCAGTTTGATATTTCTCCGCTAGAGTGGTTGGCGCAATGGCCTACGTGACCGGCTGCGTGTTCCATTTCTGGACCGCAATGGCCTACGTGACCGCATGAACGTTACCGGTGACGTGTTCCATTTCTGGACCACTTTGGCCTACGTGACCGTATGAACGTCACCGACCGCATGTTCCATTTCTGTACCGATGGCGCAATGGCCTATGTGACCGCTTGAAGGTGGTCGTGGGCCACTACATGGGATGACGTAATTGTGCAAAATTTTGGCTCAGCGTTTCCACACCACCCAAGGGGTAGGAGCCTCGGCGCGTTCTTTTTGTTAACCCAGAGCATCCCCTGGAGGCCTAACCTCTGGGGTAGACCATCGCAGTCTACGGTGCATCCGTGGGGGCTCAGCGTTTCCACACCACCCAAGGGGTAGGAGCCTCGGCGCGTTCTTTTTGTTAACCCAGAGCATCCCCTGGAGGCCTAACCTCTGGGGTAGACCATCGCAGTCTACGGTGCATCCCGTGGGGGCTCAGCGTTTCCACACCACCCAAGGGGTAGGAGCCTCGGCGCGTTCTTTTTGTTAACCCAGAGCATCCCCTGGAGGCCTAACCTCTGGGGTAGACTGCCCCATCCATCGCAGTCTACGGTGGTAGCCACTCCATAACAAATATTGCTACCTCCTCTTATTTTTTCTCCTCCGCTAATCCGTTCAAAGGTCATCAGGTCATTTACTAAGACAGAGTCTGTTCATTTTAACCATTGACATTTTATTTACTAAGATTAACGGAGGGGTTTTATATTTTTTTAATGTTTTTGGTGTGGATTGTGGTGATGTCTACCAGCTCATTCAGAGGTTTACGAGCCTTTTCGTCATCCGCGCCAGGGACCTCAGGACCGTTCCAAGGAGTAGCCCGAACCCTCCTCGGGTCGGGCGCCTCAGTTTACTAGGCCCTTAGGGTCGTTCCAAGGAGTAGCCCGAATCCTCCTCGGATCGGGGCGCCTCAATTTACTAGACCCTCACACACACACACACCGATGGGAAACACAATGTTTTACGGTTTTTAGGCCAACCATCATGCTCACTCCTGGACTTATGGGTTTTACGCCTGCCTGTTGAGTGGCTTCCTCGGTAACATTCACCATAATCCACAGTTTTAATCAAAATATTTTTTATGTTCATCTAGAAATCTACCACTTACATCTTGATATAAGGCTACATAGTCCCAATCGACTTTATTAGCAAAGTCACTGCCACCGCCCCTTTATGTTGTCAGCAGCCGGCCTCACTCAGGGGAGAAGGGAGGGTTTGTACTGGGGCAGCAATATATAGCCAAATAGTAACAGATATTTCAGTGGAGATGAACCTTCGATATCGTTGACCGGTGATTTTGTGGGCGCCACCTTGTTGAGGGTATGGGCTGAGCAGGTCTCCAACAAGGAATGAGGTAGCCTGTTCCAGAGGTAACTCCACTGGTATCCTTATTACCACACTTAAATTTAAATACTAAAAGCAAACCAGGCCTTTGGAATACACCTTTTTTGTTGTTTTCTAATATTTCAGTAACCCAATTTATGATACCCTTGAAACACAATTATCAATAAAGATCAGCAATCAGTTTGATTGGCTTGCCAGATAACACACAGGGTCCAAAGATAACACCGGTTCTGGATTCAGAATATAAATTGTATTCTGTGATTTAGACCACAAAACTGTATACAAGATTTACTACACCCAGGTCAATGAACCTTAACCTCAATAGAGATATTCTAATATATTAATAAGTTGGATTTACTACTGAGACCCATAAATTTAAATTAATCTTTGGAGCGCTCCGCTTAGACAAGATTTACCATTTCTGACATAATACAACCTCATAATATATACACACACACATCTAAACAGAGGGACATAAGTCAAAATCAAACTTATAAATAATTATCTTAATCTAATTTGGCAGTCCAGTCTGCTGGGCAGAGGCTGAGATAAGTCACAAGTTCCCGGCAGGGCTCCTTTGTTGGGCTGGGCCACGCACATGAAGTAGAGTCCAAGTCCAAGGGTTGCAGATCCCCCAGTAAGCGTAAACCGAGCACTCAAAATAAATTGTCTGTACTCACCAACGATGAGTCAAAAGCAACCGGATAGTGCGACCGGTCCGGACCGCGACGGTTATTAGGCGAGCGGCACGAGCAGGATCCGCGCGACACGATGAGCGGCAGGATAGCCAGCCAGCTGGCACAGCGGGGTTGAGCGGCAAGGCTCAGCAGCAGCGTCCACCAGGCAGGGCGGCGCGAGTCCAATCAGTAAGCACCAGCTCGTCCGACGGTGATTGACCAGGTCCACAGTCCCTCAGGTGGACTCAAAAGTAGTCCAGAAAAGCCCTTGAACAAATCACTCCGAAATAGTCCTAGGCCCAGCTAATTGTAGATTACTCTGATTTAATAAATAGAATAATAGAGTAGAATAATTAATTGTTATGTACTCTTTCTTAACCCTGAGACATTTTTATTTACATTTTTCTAACATTTTTCATGTTCACTCTATTTATAAGAACAATAATGTAATAGCAATCGTGGCTTTTTAATATTTTTCTCTTCATTAATTTCCTACTAAAATAACTATACTAAAATAACTTCCCATTGTCTCATTATCAGATAACTGATACAACCTTCACAATCACTCTATGGAATATATCTGAATTATTGTTCACTTTAGTGACATATAACCATAGTAGCAAACATCTATGAGTAATTTACTGATTATCTATAATATAATTCAGTGACATAGGCTGTGTTGTAATTTTTACATAATAAAATATTTATGAAATGGACAATTTTTCCCAAATTTCACCTACTCTTGGTGACAATTTAACAAAATATAAAAATATAATTCAGCTTCATGGTAAAATCAACTATCTCATAGTATGAAGTTACTCAATGAAGCAATAACCAATATTTTGGTCCATTATGCAATAAGAAAAGCTAATTATTATTCACACTCTCAAATCTAGGCTATAATAATTTTGCCCTCACACAACATTTATTTGCCGTGACATAATAGGCCTACGTTAATTAAATGGAAGCTTATTTCTAAATTGAATCAAGAAATAATGCATTTAAAATACTATAATATTTACTTCCTGGGCCCTTGAAAGTATTTACATTTCAAATCAACAAGATCCAAAACAGTTTACATTTATTTCTTTACAGTCAGCTATCAGTTTCCATTTTTGTTAACATTTTTTTTTTTTTTTTACCTTGAATAAAGACTATGTTATTTTATTAAATAAAAATTAAGACTTTATAATTAATTATTATTAACCTTTCTGCAGAACAAATTTTAAATGAACCTCAATAATAACAATTGTTTCAAAATTTCACAATTAATTAACGATTATTTTGCAAAATTTAAATTTTCGCACTAATTTATTAGTGATCAATTTGATTTTCAGAGACATGACAAGCTAAGACAAAGACTCGAAATTATTTCTGTAAAACATAAATGATGACAATGACATTATTTTATTTACAGCTAACATTACTAAACTAACACTAGAAACATATAATTGATAACAGACCTTACATACAATTAAAATTATTTATTCTAATTTTCAGCACGTGTTAAAATATTCATTGCAAACCCTAACAGGCCCAGGTTTCCAAAGGCATAGTTTGGCGAAGTTTAAGTTTTAAAGTTAATAATTCAATCTTTAATTTAAGGTCCTTTGAAGGAATGATAGAATCGACAAAATAAATAATAAGTGTGGTTTACCTTGGCCTAAATCCAAAAAGGCATCAAAATCCAGATGAACTGAAGGGCTTTACTTATTCACATACACACGTTACTTCCAAGCGTCGGCTTAGCTTCTCCTCCACTGGCCTCGGCTCGGCCGTTATCAGTCGGCAGGCATAAGCAGGCTCGGTAGCGGTGCCGCTGCACGGCGGGGTTGTGTCCCGATCGGCTGACCGCTGGCCGATGGACTTTTTCCTCAGCGCTTAGCGCCTACAATTTTTAAATGCATGACCTTGACGAGGGTGTTTTGCTTGCGGCATTGGCCCAATGTCGGCGCGCTTCGACATTGTAATTAATGAATTGTTAATAAGACAGAGTGATCAGTTCTGAATTATTTGCCATAGTGGGCTAAACAAAACGTGCAGGTCACATCACGGATAAATTGTTCGGATAATGTTTGATATTTACATAGGATATACCAGCAATTTTCAAAATTCGGGACCATCTCTCTTAGGAATTCTTCAGAGAATTTAGTGCGTTTCAAAACCTTGGCCCAATAGACTCTATGCGCATAGATCCGCAACATATCGATGGAGAAATCATAATGAGAGGATAAAAGATCCCAGTTCATGAACCGATCAAACTTCATGACAAAGTTGTCAGTCAAGACCCCGGCGGGTTCTTTGGGCTCTACCGAGAGAAGATTCCATACAAATGTTGCCATGACGGAAGCTGAACATAGACTGAATCAGCGAGTTAAGCTCTTGTACCTTTTATGCGCTGCGTAAAGTGCACATCTGTCAAAGCCCCCAGCGTGTTGGGGTAGGAGACAATATGAATATTTAATAGGTTCCTCGGTTCCGTCATATTCCAAGATGTTTGGATGAAAACGTCTTAAAAACTTTACTTTTTCCAAACCTTTAGTGTAGATGATGTCAAACGGATCGCATAAAGTACGTATTAAATTTTCATCATATTTAATTTTGCCGTCACACCATCGGATTTGGTGATGGTGACGTGTGAGCCATCGCGCAGTACGCTGCATCTTTTCATTTAAATTTTGAATGCTGTAAGGGGGGCGAAATACTAAATGGCTGCATATTGAATCACCGACGATGGCAAACTCTTTTATAATAAACTTGTTATTGTTATTTTTAAAAGCTTGGAATTCAACTACTGCTATTGTAGAAGGGCCAACGTCTGTATATTTGCAGCTCATTGAAAAGGTATGTTGATAAGTGTTGCGGAAGATTACTGTCAACGTCTACAGTGTCTTTGTCTATTTTTAACACTTCCCCTATAAATTCTTTTATAGCAGGTTCGTGAAGGGACACGTCAGCCAGACGGATGTAGATCAAAGGAAGGCTATTTATAAACTGAATCCACTCCGAGCTGTTGAGCGCTAAAGTATGCTCCCTATCGTGCAGGAACACGTGTTGTTTGCCAAATACAGTATTGACTTTGATGCCTTCACCGCTACCCAAAATATAATTGAATTTTTTTCTCTCTTCTACGGCTACAGTGACATTGTTAAAATTGGAAATGCCAAATTGATTGAAAACATCGTGGGGCCAGTAAACACAAACCCTTTTCCCCTTAAATAAAACTCCCAAACTGTTATTTCTGTTTTTAACGATCCCCGTTATGACACATTTAGTTAGTTCGTGATCGAGAAAGTGGGTTGTTTTTAAAAATACCCCGGTTAATATGTTAATGGGTTCTTTGGGCTTAGGAATTACCTGGATGAGATCCTCACTTGACGACTCCATCTCCACAACTGACCATTTTACAGCAGCTGCCCCTCTTCATCTGAAAATTCTTCTTCTTCCTCATCTTCGGAATAATCGTATTCGGTACGCCACTTTACTACTATTTTATCAGCCCCAGCGGGAATATTAAACAAACCTTCTTCATTTTCCCCATTATAGCAGTTGACGTAATCTCTTTTAATGAAAACCCCACCGTTATAATATTCAACCTTGACCCAACCGTGGAAACCCATGTTGACGCTACGATGACAGGCGATCGACTGACACGTTTCATTTATATAGTCATTTTATTTACGGTGCCAGTGAGAAGTGAGTATGTCATGTGACAGTCGTGTAAGAAAAGACAGTATGCCGTAGTATCTGCATCCACGTTGTCCTTGGTTTCAAAATCAATTCGAACATCTACAGGTCCAGACTTGATTGTATCGTTTTGTTTGGAACAATCGATTACGTATAGAGGGGTCTCAGTTTTAAATTTGTCCAGCTCGACCGTCGGGGTTGAGTTCCTATTGTAATAACTATTTTGAAATCGATAAAACATCTCATAAAATATGGACGTTTCACCGTGGATGTTATCGTAGGGGAAATATTGCGAGTTTAAGAATAGTTTCACGTTTTGTAGACCGCAAGAGTCAAACGATGACATGTTCTTTTTTAAATCATTTTTCCTCCCTGTTTGAAAAGCCAATATCGCGTAACGAGGCTTCTCGAGCTGGGAAGATGATTTCACAGTCCACGAATGTATTTTGGATGCATTTAAAGTGGGATATTCGTGTATCTCCCAAGAGCGAAACGGTAGATGTATTTTTGTATCTTTTTCAATCATTTTAAAAAGTTTGAGTTTATACGCATCAGACACAGTGACATGTGGAACTCTCCAATATATATTTTTAATATTAAGAGATATTTGAGAAGCGTTCGCACTAATTACTGCGTTATTATCACTTGATGAGCGGAGTAAAACGAGTTCTTGTCTTGTATTTACAATAATACGTTGGTAGTCTTCAGCAAACCCAAGCAGGAGACGCAAGGGAATGGAGAATGAAAAATCCCCATTAACTACTTGTGTTTTGCCGGGACCTAACCAACAAGCGTTTATCAAGCCGTGTAGCTCGCTTGGCTGAACCGATAAAAGACTTTTAATAGTTGCGTTATACCGACATTTTTGGTTCGATCCACCTCAACACCCCCAATTTTATAGCGGATATCGTCAAATAGAAACGCTATAGCGTTATTTACAAAACTTACATCAGCCGCAGTATTATCAGATTTTTTCGCACTAAGTGATCCTAAAATGTACAGAGTACTATCAAACGGTGCCGTTATAGGGTGGGGTTCATAACTTCCAGGGATCACAACTACCAGGTCGCTATTTATTTATAAATTTTTACAATATCATAACTTCCAGGTGTCAGTTCTACCAGGTCTGTTTAGTTTAATATAAATTATATTCACTTCATAACTTCCAGCTATTTTAACTTCCAGTTTCACAACTACCAGGTCTCTAAAATCAAATAATAATGTGAGCAAAATAACTTCCAGGCCTCACAACTTCCAGGTATCGTCTCAACCAAAAGTTGTAGTGCGGTTTGCTGCATCCTGACTGAAGGCATTAGCCACTAGCCAGCTCCGCAACGCTCGGCGCGCCGATCGTTACGAATAAATCCAAGGAACCTGCTTTGTGCTTAGGTCATTTATTAATTGTCAAGGTGTATAAAAGTATATCAACAACACCATTCATAAATGTGAATGTGAGTTCACATTCCAATGTTATAGTAAGCTCACATAAAGAGAAATACTTGTTTCGTAATTTTCTTAACACGAAAAAGCTGAGATCATGGTGATTTCAAAGTGGGAAATGAAATTAACTTTCCACAAAAATCTGTTTATATAAAAACCAATGTTAAATATACTTCCGCTATTATTTATTTATTTTTATTTTTCGTTATCAGGCCGTGTTTACACTAGTCAAGTTACTTGATTCAAGTTGATTTAAATGTTATATAAACATTCAAGTAAAATTGGCTGTTTGTTTTCTATTTTGACTTGAATGAAGTAGGCTATAAATAAGTTATGATTTGCCGATAGGATCATCTGAATATGAAACAAACAATGTAAAAAGACTATTTTTTAACCAATTTAAATGTAAATTCATAGTCTCTTAAAATCTAACTGTAAATTGTATACAGTAAAAACTATGTCTATTGTTTTATGTTACGACTAAACTTACATTGGTAATTTATCTTTTATTATTAATTTCATAGTTTACATCTGAAATATTTATTAGAC
Organism: Neoaliturus tenellus; assembly: GCA_030545055.2. Classification (NCBI taxonomy): domain Eukaryota; kingdom Metazoa; phylum Arthropoda; class Insecta; order Hemiptera; family Cicadellidae; genus Neoaliturus; species Neoaliturus tenellus. Next base: position 35,870 of record JAQYXR010000368.1, read on the forward strand.
CAAATCATTGTTATGGACATAAATTGTTTATTTGGGCATTAAGTACAAATATTCATAACGTATACATTGAGGTACTAGGCTACATAAGTATTATTGAGTTTGGCCTAAAAGTAATTAGCCACAGGTAAAACAAATTTTCATAAGGACAGACGTTCTTTTTTTTAAAAGGGTTATCTATTGAGCCACATTTTAGCGACAATTCTTAAGTCTACCTGTAGTATGGCTTATTCAACTAGTCATAAAATAGAAAAAAATCATTGAGAATTCGTTTAAATATTTTTATTGTACATAAGAATGTTCTGTTATCAAGCGCAGTTGTCCCATCTCACGCCCCTTTACCCACAACCATTTATATATATATATATATATATATATATATATATATATATATATATATATATATATATATATATATAGAAGAAGTGTATAGTACCCTTTGAGTGCTTGGAAAATTGTGAGTTGAAGAAGATATACTATTAGACGTAAAAGCGAACTATTGAGCGACTGACTGTATAAATTTATCAAACTACCCTTTCAAGGCTTGGCTTATACTTTATACGTACTCAAGACTTTTTAAGTTCTTGGCATTCGCGCGCTTTTGTTTTGTTTTTGTAAGGCCTCTTTTATGCACGGCGTCGGGCGACGGATGCCTGGCGCGCGTCATTGTGATGTTAATTGAATACAATTCACACCGCTATAGATAAAGCAAATACTCCATAACCCAAGCGCACTGGTTGAAAGTAGAATAGAATCAATCAAGATATGAAATATAAATCTAATTAATGTTGCGCTTTGTGCTGCGTTGGTAACCCTTGTAGAAGTTAATACACCTTACGAATTGTATTATACTTTTTTAATAATAAATAGGAATCATGTTAGGAATCATATTTTTACATATATAAAACAGATTATTATGTATATGCCTAAATGTGTTAAATGTATGTGCCTGCTAGTCTGAAATTTTTTTTCGCCTTATGATAGTAAGCATGAACCCCGTGGTGTTCAATGTAAGAAAATGGTTTAAGGGGACAATCTATTTATACTTTTTTATTAGACGCAAAACATACATTGAAAAAAACTAATATTAGTTGTTGTATTTCGCTGATAAAAAATCACGGTTTTAGTTATTAAAAAATGAAAACGTTGATAAACATAATCATACGTGCTGTCATAATAGTGAATAAACAAATTTAATGTTTCAATGATAGACTTTGATTGCATTAATTGTTCTTAAAAACAATTAAACCCATAGTATAGTTTACAGTTCTGCAGAGCCTTGTGAAAAGTTCTATATAAAATTGGAATTCGGCCAGATAAAGACTGTGGTAAATGTGTGGCAATAGAAAGGTTTGTTTTTAATTAATATTTTGTATTAGTTCCAAACTAATTTTTACAAGAGAAGGAATAAGATAAAGACAATATTTCTATACCATACCATAGTTATTTTATTCCCGAGGATTTAAGTAGTCGGAATGTCTCATAAAGAGTTAAAAACTAAATCAGAAATTAATTAAAGACTGAAGATTGTAGACTACTTGATCGCTACAGATAACCACGACTACAGATGACGACTACAAATCGTGTTTATATTTCCGATACACAATTATTGAACATTATAAATTCTTGGAATGAGAACATCGTCGTTGTTGGGCGCGCCGTATATTGTTCCTGCTCAGATAAAACTTTTGTCACTGTCTATCTAATGTCTATCCAGGTATATTCTTGTCCGGAAACTCCCAATTGTTAAACATTCTTGACATTTTAATGTAATATAAGTCCGATGATACCGAACGTGGTACCGTACCGTGAGGTGTACAGTCAATGGTACAACTATGTCTTTCTAGTTATAATAAACTGTCTGTGTTTTATATAAAGTTTTGATTTGACAAATCAAAAGATTAGTGGCGAAGAATACCGAAAGCGTAAAAGAAAAGACGAAGAAAATAACCGCTTAGGTCTACCTGAGCCCGAATGCCGCCTCGCGGCCGCGGCCGTAGCGCTAAGCGAGTTTTATGGATGCAGAGGTTTACGGGAATCGTGTTTCAAAATTAACTTATTAAGTTAGAGATTGACTCTTAACTTATTCTAAAAGTAGAAAGAAGGATTTCGTCTTCTCTAGTTTTACAATTTTTAAATAAAATTTCTAATTTCAGTTATTATAACTGTCTAAAATCGGCTGATTTTCTCTAGTGGCAAGTTTTATAGATGCAGAGGTTTACGGGGATCGTGTTTTAAAAGTAACCAATTAAGATAGAGATTGGCTGTTAACTTTTTCTAAAATTAAAAAGACTGATCTCGTCGGCTCTGTTTTTAGAATTTTTAAATACAATTTCTACGTTCAGCTATAACTGTCTAAAATCATCTATTTTTCTCGATGCAAATACAAGGGATTTTTAGAACCCTGTTATCTTCTGCTAAATGCAGCCTAGAGCTATAACTAAGGTGTCATATTAAAGAAGAATAACGGTGCTAAATTTATTTTCTTACAATTTGGTAATCTCACTTTGGTAGTTTCATCAAAACTAAGGGAAATTTCAGTTAAAAATCGAGAAAAACGAGTGATTTTAGACAGTTATAGCTGAAATTAGAAATTTGATTTTAAAATTCTAAAAACAGAGCCGACGAGATCTGTCTTTTTACTTTTAGAAAAAGTTAAGATCAAATCTCTATCTTAATTGGATAGTTAGTTTTAAAACACGATCCCCGTAAACCTCTGCAGCCATCAAACTCGCCTAGCGCTACGGCCGCGAGGCGGCATTCGGTAACGTCGTTGGTGCTCAGGTATACCGGGGCCTTGATTCCAAGAAACTCTTGAAAATTAATTATTTAAAAATAAATATTTTCCAACATATTACGAGATTGCATGTGAATTTGGGGCGCACGTAAGTGTCATTCTTATCATGTGTTACTAAAAAGGGAGCAGGGTCTGGTGATTGGGTTGGTTGGGGGGGGGGGAAGGGGGTGTTCGTCGATAGCATGGTTTTGGAAAGCGATGGGGGGCGGCAAATTTGGTCTTTGCACGGGCGCTAAGAAACTCACGAGCCGCCCCTGAGTGCGCTAATATTATATTCTAGGCACAGAGACTCTGTGTTCTAGGTGACTTTTTATTTCGTCCCATGTTTTGGTTAACATTTTTTCAGTAATGGACGTCACTGCATTTATTATTCTCTCTCTTGTCTCAAAATTAGGAACTGGAGTAGAGCACACTTGACAAACGCGTAAATAAAATAATACAGAGGGGTCACGTCTGGTGACCGAGGCCATTTAGGACCAAGGATTGTGTTGAAATGTTTGACGTACAGCATCAACTGTGCGTTGATCAAGATTAAAATGTTGAATGAAATGACACCACTCGCATCTCTGAGAAAACTGCCGTTAGAATATAATAGAATTGTAATTTATAATAGAATAAATTATTCGGATCGAAATAATCAGTTTCCATCAAATATTATATCGGTACTAAATATAAGCCTCCTTGATTACGAACACAGGACGCCATATTTAAAAATTGAGGTTATATGAAACAATAACAATTTTTTATCACAGCTAACTCATTAAATTTTGCTTAACAATTCAAATTTTAGTCTTCCATCAGAAATGCATTGACCCAAACTTTTGAAGAGTTGTAGGGTGTAACCCCAACCCCAAGGGTAATCATACACTTAAAAGAGATTCTGCAAATCTACGCATTATTACCTTTAATTTGAGACTTAAATCATGAGACTTAAATCAGTAGTTGCTGAAAACGTAGCGTTACAACCGCGTATTTAATATATAGAATACCACAGTAAGTAACCCTACAGGAAGAACAGAATCAGACATTGATTTAAACAATTAGTGTACATTTTTAAACAATAACATATTTTATGCTTGGAGTGGTAGACAGTAAACAACAATTTTAGTAATACAGTAATTCATGAAATAATATAAACTGGAAGAGCTTGAATATATCTGGTGTACGAGCTTATAATGCATAGGCTTTGTCTCAAAATGAAACATCCTAATAAATAACTTAATATATGACAGGACTTATCAATAAATTATATCATACTAGTATACGTGTTGCTCGAAATCGAGCAATTTATTTAAATACAGTACAAATGTTACTTTAGCTGTAAATTAATTACATCCGACCAATCCAATAATGTGAATATCTTCAATCGCCAATAACTACACGTATTTACAGCTGATTATTAACAGATGTTTTAAATGCTTTATTCAGTCCCAATGTTATTTAAATAGGAAATTTTGAGATTTCGATGGTGGATATCTCCTTTATTTTCAGTCCAATTCTCATCAATTTTTGGCGGAAACAACAGCAGACCAAGCCCTATCCAACGACACCAAAAACTTGAAAATCGGTTGAAAATTGTAGGAGGAGTTCACAAGACAAAAAAAAACCCCTTAGCGTATTAAATAAGTATAGATATTTTGTATATTTTCTTGCCGAAGAACCCCTGACAAAAATATCTACAGTTGTAGTATGTTGGGGCAGAGATATTTGATGACACCTATACCTATATTAGCTGGACGATAAATGCCTAGGCCTAATAGGAGGGAGACACAGCTTTTCTTCTAGTAATATAAAGAAAATTAATTTTGCAAAACTTCAATGGAGACCTATTTGTGGCATAAGACCCACCATGTAGTAAGTGCACTACGTAGAGTAATACCAAGCACTTTCGTGGTAACTTTCGGTAACGGGACGCGTGAGGTTGGCAACACCTCTAACATGTAATAATGCAGATCTGGGCTGGCGCGGTAGGGAGGAAAAAAGTCCCGATCGCCCCTCCACGCCCCTTCCTACGGCCCGTTGTCCCTGAAGCGACTCTTGCGATAGGAGCGGAGCGATAATCGCTGAGCGATAGTCGCTAATCACGTCGTTGTCCCTGAAGCGATTTTTAAAGAGCGATTCTAGTGCATTGTTATGCTGAATTGCGAGTTTTAAATGTACCATGAGTTTGAAGCAGAAGTAAAACAAAAATTACCTTTCAGGTGAGGATGTCTATGACGAAGATGTCATGGAAATATTATTTTCTGCATGAATTGGTACTCATGACATATTGTTTAACTAGACAAGAAGGCTATTTTAATATATCTATACTTATTTAACACGCTGGCTAAAGGGATATATATATATATATATATATATATATATATATATATATATATATATATATATATTTTTTTTTTCCTATAATTCTCAACCGAAGATTTTGTGTCGTTGGATGGATAGGGTTTATCTGTACTTGGTTTCGCCAAAAATTGATGAGAATCAAAAATTGAGGGCAATACCTAAAATTTAAATGTGAAATTTTACCATTCGAATATTATTAGGCATAATGAGATTAAGTTGAGCATCCAAAATCTTTTAATGTACTTGTGTGAATATGTGTAGTTTTGGGTAAATTAATCACTATTGGATTGGTCGGAAAACTAAACGCAATAAATTTAACAATAACACGCCATAGTTTAAATTAAATTGCTCGATTTCAAGCAATAAGCACACTAGTTAATATAAAAGACGCCTTAGGAAGCTTTTCATCTTCATTGCAGTTCCGTATTCATTGAAGAAATTACGAATAACAACTTAAACACGTGAAAAATGACACCAATCGCTCCGCGACTGCGACTGAACCTGCCCCCAGACCGGAACCGCGATAGTCGCTAGCCGCGCCAGTCTCAGTCGCTTCAAGGACAACGGTCCCATTTGAAACAACGCTACCAGTGCCGGAGCGACTGTCGCTCAGCGACTATCGCTCAGCGACTATCGCCAGAGTCGCTTCAGAGACAACGGGCCTTTTTACTTCTAAATAACTGGTCTAGTGATAGCGTTTTTAATGGGATAAAATAATTTTCAAACTTTATATTTGTTTTATTTGTTGGAAACAATTTAAATTAATATAATGTAATGTAATATGGTCCTAAACAAAGCAATACTCGTAAGAAAGAAAGGTAAAAAACGAGTATTCATGTGAATAATAAAATACCTTGGCAAAATAGAGTCAAGTTCTATTCAACTACAGTTTTATTTTTATTTTTTCCTTACATACTTTTTGTGAAACGCATGTATTATCGTTAATAATACGTGTATTAGCGTCGATAATACTGATAATACCCTATAATGCTAGTTAGCTTGCTTCTTTTATCATGATTTATACAGAAACCAAAACACCTTTCCAATTTATTTTTCGTTTTTCATAATATGTAGAACAAATTAGCCAACAGTGCATCATTTTAAGATTTTTTACTAGAGTAGGAATTGATTCTGTGCGAGCTTTGAGAATCCATCGCCTAGCTATCTGTGGGACTTGATCAGTGAGATAGTGCTTATCTCCAAGGTCATAATCCAGGGCAGCGTACGTGGTGTGATGGCGCGCGGCACGAGCCGCCTGGACAACTTCCTGCCTCCCCCCCTCCTCACCGCCTCCACCACTGCCAACATCTGATTATGAGTTTTATCAATGTGTCTCATTTCAATCACCAAATTTATTCCGTAATTTCTAGCTATAGCCTTCCATTCTCTGCACCAATAAATATTTTTACTGATTATTATCTGGGGTATCTTAAAAGGTACGGTAAGCGGTTCTGCGGTAAGGACAGAACACGTGAAATATATCCTAAATGCACATTTAATGTATAAATATATTCCTCGTCAAGGCCAGTTTCCAGATATAGGGAGTAGTTCGATATGTTACTGGTCAAACCAAAAATTCTTTTTATGAAAAATATAAGAACACCATTTACATAATCACCCTCCCATAGACCCCAAATCTGGCATCCATAACATAGAATAGCTCTTACTATTATACAAATTAACATATAAACTTTCTGCTCAGGGGTACATTATTTTGGTTCATGAAATTTTTCCAAATCGAATTTATTGCCAATTTTGCCGAAGCGCATTTTTCTTTTAAGTGAGTCTCCCAAGTTAATTTCGAGTTTAAATTAAGACCTAAGTATCTATAACTAGTAACCACTTCAACTATTTTACCTCCAAAGTACCATTTGTCATTTTTACTTAGTTTCCCTCCGTTTCTAAAAACCATGATCTTAGACTTTTTTAAATTTACTTTTAAATTCCAAAGCTGACAATAGTTTTCTACGTCATTCATCATTAATTGTAGGCTAGTGGCAGTTGGAGCGATCATAACAATATCATCTGCATAAATCAATGCTTTTATTCTAATGACTCCAAAAAGACACCCTCCTCCCAGTGAGTCCACAATATCGTTTACAAATAAACTGAATAACAAAGGAGACAAAATACAACCTTGTTTTAAGCCTACATCTGTTTCAAAATACTGCGTTGTTCCATCTTTGCACCACACGGACGCTAAAGTTTTATCATACAAATCACTCAGCACACGTATCATGTGTGTGGATATTCCAAGGCAAGATAGTTTATAAAACAGTGCTTTTTGGTCAATTGTATCAAAAGCGGCTGTAAAATCAATGAAAAATGTATGTAGTTTTCACCTTTTCTTATTTAAACTTAATTTTACAAAATTCGAAAGAATAAACACACTGTCAATAGTGGAATAGCCTTTCCTGAAACCAGCTTGGTACTGACATAATAATTCTTTGTCCGACAGCCATTTATTAAGGGTGCGCTCTACCTCGGTGTCAAAATCGTCGAGCGAGACTGTTAACTGCCGCTGTACGCGGAATGTCACATTTTGGAAAATATAATGACGGGTGATTTTAAATTTGGTTACTTTAAGGCACGGCGCGCACTACTTCGGAATCGGCTCGGCTCGGCCGGAATCGGCGCGGTGAGTAAATTTGCTTTGCGTGTAATGTAATGGAGACCCGCGCACTACATCGGAACGGCACGGCACGGATCGGCATTTGCCGATCCATTACGTTACATGCAAAGCAAATTTCCGATTCCGGCCGAGCCGAGCCGATTCCGAAGTAGTGCGCGCCCTGCCTAATGCTTTTTTTCGTTTCAGTGCGAAATAGATAGGTGGTCTAACGATGTTCTTGAAATTGACCTTTCGCATCTCCCTTCTTGCATCGTTATCTATACACTTTTTACCAATCTTATTGCAGATTCTTGTTCTTAAGATTATATTGTACTCACGTATCGTCTTATTTTTTCTAAAAAAATGTTTTTACTACGTTAAAACTTGATACAAAAACGCTTATTTCAACATTATTAGCAAGCACCCTGCTTAGTAATTTTAATTAATATCGAAATTTTAAGACGATAGCGGAGTACAAAATTATATTACGAAAATAATGACACCAAAATATTTTAAATCGGTTTACAACTGGGGCGACAAACACGGAGATTCGAAACCTTTGCATCCGCCCTCGGCAGATGGGTAGAGCGCACTTTTAAGAGTCTGCAGCACCTCCGCATTTTGTATTTGGTATTTTGTCCCATAAGAACAACGTTAAATAAAAAACACTACAGTGAGTTTGTTTTTCGTCCTAAAATTTCAAACTAGATGTCATTTTAAGTGTTACCAAAGTATCTTTCATTTGAAGTGATATAAAATTGATAAAAAATATCGATTTAAATTACTAATAAAATATAAATATATATTAACACCATTTTAAAACAATGTTAAACAATTTGTAGTAGGTTTATTGAAAATTTATCCACGTCATATGAACCGCCATACCACCATGGTGAACATATTTTTGATTCACGAGAATCCAAAGCAAGATTATCGAGATAAAGTAGACACCTAACAGTAATATTTTTAACTCAACATTTTTTTATGGTATGGTACTAAAAATCCAAGATGGCTGGGGTACTGCAGACTCTTAATTTCTTATCAATACTACACGAACATTATTTTAATTTAATTGCCAATAAATTCACACACGCTCAACAAGAAAATGTCTGAAACTTGACATTCCGCAGCTCCGACTAACTAAAACTGTACATCATACCTTGTAAATTGTATACATTTTTTATATAAAATCAGCCAGTCAGCCCTGGACACTACACTTACCAATTTAAAAAATAAGGTAATAAAATGGCTGTAACCAAATCCATTTGATTCTTCTGCTGGATTTATGAACAGTAATTTAGATATAGCGTTTTGAGTTCTGTGCAATATTAATATAAGTATTTCAATTTTGACGTATTTTTTTGTATGACAATGCCCATTTCTTGTAAAGGATCAAAGGCAAATAAATTATATAAATTTAATTTGACTCCTCAAACGTTAATTAAAATCCGTCAAAAAGATATTATGGAGAACGAAAGAAACCCCAACGTCTATTTTTAAATAGATAACTTGTTACTGCTCTGTATTTAAATTTAATTTAAAATATTTATTTTCTAAAAAAATAAAACAAAAAAACAATCTAACAACTAATCTCATACCACAAAACCTACTCATAAACATTTGTATGAATATCGTAATACTTTAAACCATTAACGAAATCTAAGACAAAGTGATTACCCCAGTCAATAACTTCATAATGTATAATATTGCAAATAAACTGTAATTTAACTTCAATTCAAGTTAATGTAATTAACTGATTGTTTTATTGATCTAGAGATTTAAAGTTCAAGCTAAAGTTGAAATATGATTAGAAGTGCGCGGCGGTGACGACTGCCGCGGAAGCGCCTGCAACGTGAGCGAGGCAACCTACTTACTCGCATCATGCGGGTTTTGACTCAGACTGTACACCTGGTAGTTGTGAGACCTGGTAGAAGTGAGGCGCTCGCTTTATTTATATCAAAGACCTGGTAGTTGTGATCCCTGGAAGTTTTGATGCCTGGAAGTTATGATTTCTTATAATTTTGTATTGAAATAATCAGACCTGGGAGAAGTGATACCTGGTAGTAGTGAGGTTGTTAATATTTATTAAATTTTAGCGACCTGGAAGTTATGAAACCTGGAAGTAATGAAACGCTCCCCCGTTATAATATCCTGCTGACTTATGGGTATGCGAATCTCATCGTTATTTTTATACGTGGAAGACGCATACGGTTTATGGATATGGAATTCCATTCCAGTGACTACATCACTGTATTCAACGCTATTTTCTATGTCCAACATTTGAACCTTGAATCCCAGAGAGCGTAAAAATTTAACATTTGCCGATGTTAACCTTACGGTGTTCGCACTCCTACTGACCTTAACCGTGTTTGTAACCTCCCTAAATACAAGCCCCATCCTTCCGTCTTATATGTAGTCTGACAGAGAGTGCCTCGTTTCTTAAATTTATTTTCTCACCGTTTTGGTCCTTTAGACAGATTGTAACGTTGTTTATCCTCTTGACGTTCACAGGTAAATAAATTATTGTGTTGGGTATCTCCACAATTTTATACCCCGGACCGACGTTCGGGTAGAACTCGTGGATCACATGGCCCTCTTCACCGTTGTTGTACGATCCTCGAACGATATTACACTCTACGCGTATCACATCAACTTTCATAATATTGACTGGCCTATCAGATATATGCTTTACTCCTGGAGATAGCTGTCTACTATTGAATCCCAGCAGCGAAGCGATAGTTTCTTCCTTCGTAAAATCGATTTCTTTTTTACACTCAATTTCAGCCTTTAGCGTATTATTATTCGCTTTTAAACTTAATCCCAAGTCGTCTCCGGTTTTCTCCTTTAATAATGTTTCCAAGTCTTCAATTTCGTATGCCCCCTCGTCTATCGTGACACGTTCATTTGTCCCATAGTAAAATTTGTCATTTAAACCCTTTTCGATATTTGGAATTGAATGGTAGGTCATCAAGTCAATTAGACCGATCTCCCACTCACCCTGGCTCACGTCCACTGTAGGAAAATAATCTTTCGAGAGGAAAGAACCTCTACCGTTTAAGCAAAACATTGTCGCAAAGAAAATTTAAGCACAAGTGTCCGCACACGACTGAGTTGAAATTTTGTTCTCGCTTGTAGTTATAGTAAATTTCACAATCACCAAAATATCGTAACAGCTCCACTGGAAGCCTGAGGTTACCGAAACTATCATAATAAAATACTTTACGACCAAGTTTTCTGTAGCATACCCAGTGCGTACCACCCCCACTACTAGAGTCCAAATTTACAATAGCAGATTCGTACCGTCTGACAGACTGTGGCAGAGCGTCTCTCATATAAATTCCCCTAAAATTTGGTATTTTTAGCTCTTTGGCGTAGTAAAATAAATCGTAGTTTGTTAAAGGTTTTATTGAAATCGACATTTTTTTTAGTCACCTTTGGCTTTTTCTTACCACCTCCTCGCTTTGGGTAAGGTCTTAGGTATAACCCTTTGCCCTGCGTCTTGCGTTTGGCTTTAGGCTTCTTAGATGCCTTTTTACCCCCACCAAATTTTGTTTTAGCTTTCATGGCTGTTGTTACAGCCCAAGCAGCTGCTTTTTCCCCCAACAGAAGCGTCGGACGCCTTAAATCTTCGCCAGGCGCGCTCAGCCAACTCTTTGTCCGCCTGTCTCTACGCACGTTATCGCTATATTTTGAATAAGCAATATCGTGAATTTTGCACGCTTCGTCGAGACCGTTCACACCCTTATCACCTTGAACTAACCTTTTCTGTAGCCTGGTCCCAGGACCACAGTAATTATACCCCTTGAGATGTGCTTCAAAAGGTAACAAGTCAATAGCTTTGTTAACTACAGAGGAGATGATACCACCACCTCGTACGACCGCTTGACCGCGTCTGACCGATCTTGCTTTGCGCCCTGCCATTTTAATACTGATGACGTGCCGATGTCATATCTAGTTAAATACCTACAGAGAGCGTGGTGCACAGGGCGTGCACTTAATCCCAACTTTTTCTTGTTTCACAATATTTTTTAAAAATACACGTACAAAACTCGTTGTGAGGACAGTCATCGCAATATGTATCTATAACAGCGTGAGGGGGAAATTTAACACATTGCAAAGAACAACATGTATAAAAATGCTTCAATTTATACAATTTTAGTACTCTTTCCTTAGGCTGCATGCAGTCTTCTATATAAGTCTTACACCTACAACGACAATAACCAAAGTTATTACATACTCTGTGAGCAATCCCGTCTACCCGGCTTTTCGGTAGTATAAAACACTTTTTATCGCAACAGTACTGCTCCATCGTCGATGTTCACCGCAAGACTACACACTAACGACTGACGATTTAGGAGCCTCCACCTAGCCTCCTTGCCCTCTCCTCCGCAGTTTCGAGAATCCCTGGTTGGTTTACCAGCTCTGACGCATCAATAGTTATTTCGTCATTGAACAAATCATCCCACGAGGTCAACTCTTGCACAACTTCAGTTTTCCAATCTTTTTCGTCATGTAAACCAGCCCTGGCTCCATCTTTCGCTTTTAATTGCTTGTATATCGAGTATGCCAGTTCGGCAAGGGCTTCTTTAAGGTACTCTTTATTTACAGCGTCAGTCAGTCCTTGAGGCTTTTTTAGCTTTCTAATCCGATTATTCCCAGCATTCCAATGAGGTTCCTCTGTCCTTGGCACTTTACCTTTACCGGGATCAACTAGTACAATAGCATTTTCTTGCAAGTATTTTAATGTTACCGCATCATGTACGTGTGTCGGATCTGCAACCTGAGAAATCTTTTTATTTTTAAAGTTCCAAGTTTGCGTACCCGGAATGGGAGTACGATGGTCTAAATAGTGTTTGTTTACTGCATCGCCCGGTTTTGAGGGTGGAGCCACATTTTGTATTATAGTATTATGCACATCGTAAGCCCCGTTTATATTTCTAAATATGGTATTACTTTTAAAAAACGAAAGACTCACAGCATCGTTATTTTCTACGGGTGGTGCTATGTTTCTTATTATGGAATTGTTAGCGTTATAGACCCCTTCATTTGTTTTACTGATGGCATTTGTTTGAACATATGCCCGATTTACAGCGTCTTCATCATTAACTGGTTGAGCTATATCCTGTAGACGATACTGATGAAATGAATACGAATCGTTTAGTTTAATAGGAACTTGTGATTCCATAAAATGTTTATTTACAGCATCGTCTTTTTCAATAGGACTCCCCATATTACATATCCGTGTACTTTGCGCGTCAAATACATTATTTTGCAAACTGATACAGTTACGAAACGCCTGCACATGAGTTATATAGTTGATGGCATCTCGATTTTCTACGGCGTCTCCTACATTTACTAAACGTTTGTCTTGCATGTCATAATCACCTTTGGTGGTGAGGTTGAACCCTTCGCCCTTGGGTCCCCTCCCACCCTTATCCTTCTTATCCGAGTAACGTCCGAACTTGTCTACGCTCATCGTAAAAGTGACTTGAATCTACTATTGCCTCCCCCTTTTATGTACCCAGCCTCCCTAAGCTCCTCTACAATGTTATGTATCTCGTTACTATGGGAAGTGTTACCCGTCTCGGTTGACATTGCTAAGAGTTTGAGCCTACTAACCAGTTCATTCGGGTTATCCCAGTATATAATGTCACGTGATTTATTCGATTTCCAGCTAAGGCCACTGCCTCCTTTGGAAAGCGGGAACAGATGTTTAATGATATATCTATATTTTAAACTATTATCCCTTCTTATTGGATTGTAAAAGCTATAGCCTTTTTTGTGAGCATTTGTTGCAATAAGTATATCTTTATACACTTGTTGATCGTCCTTTGAGTATATTTCATCGTCGGGAAGTCTTTTGAAGAGCAGCTCGTAAAGACCTTCAGTTGGACGAAATCTTGTATTATTGATGAGTATATCTCCATCGGCGTTAAAATCTAAATCCTTATCACCAATCATCAATTTGTTTCCCTCTTCGTTGTATCTCGGTCCGAAATCGTGATCAATAACCTTTGTCTTTCCACTTGTATCCTCCATGAGTAGTTTCATATAATTCTGCGTCAACGGGTTTTTAAATTCAGTTTCAAGGTAGCGTGATGCAGTCTCTAATCCAGACGGGGAGGATACAATATCTATCAGTTGACTGGTTTCGTTCTTCGGCGTTAATACACTCGGAGGTGTAAACTCATTACCAGCTTCGTCAATAGTCATATCATCACCCGATACGTCATCAATCTCGGTTTCACTCATATCATAGTCCATTACATCCTCCTCCTCCTCCTTCTTGATGGGCTCTGGTTCGGATTTAATCGAACTGAGAGAAGTCTTGCGTAGTTCTTGAATATTGGGTTTGTATTGCTTTTCCAGCACCTTCTCTGTTTCCATCATACCATCCTTAAACATTCTATATTTACGCTTTATAGCCTCCTTGAGAGCGGCTACTTTAAGCGTTAGCTGTTTATCAGTCGGCTTCATGATGAATACTGAACTACAATCTCAAAGTACCCTTATTTTAAGGCAGTTCCACCTGTCTAAAGAACATTGCCCGTGTCTTGTGACTCCTTATATATCTAACAATGTCTAGGAGTGAAATTCCAGCATTAAAATCCAAATGTTTGTAGTAACTTTTTTCTTTATCGTCGAACCGTGGTATTAAATACTGACCAGTCAGACTTTTAAAAACAAAGGCACGTTTCCACCTGTCTCGCCACTGAGGAATTTCCGCCACAATATACTTATCGTTCTCCACAGTCTTCTCCATGAATCTTGCAAGTTTTGCCAAAGGTATACAATTTACTGTTAAATCCTCTAAGATCAGAGTACTTATAGATGCGCACCATTATAAGTCTTGTATAAAACTGTCCAAACCCAACCGATATCTCCCCTTATCAATTGCACTATCTTTATCAATGACAATAAACCCATGGTCATTTTTCCATGCTATACTACATATTTCTTTAAACTTTTCAAATTTCATGTCTGTGTTGACATGATCGTAATATATATGCCGAAGATTCATATCATCCTGTTTGAAAATTATCAATAAATTACAGTTATCCCTAATCAACTGTTTCGGAATACGACTGTACGTCTGACCTAAGTAAAATGTATCTATTTCGTTGTGACGCCCCATAGTAAAGTAATTTCTAATATTATTATGTTTTTCACATGCTATATCATAATAGAATTTGGTTTAGCATCATTAGGCAGAGGGACCTTGGTATTTTCATTAAATGCAAAGTACCCAACTTCCTTAGGCATGGTTTTGGCTAGAAACTTATATTAAGGCTGATAGAGGGATTTTGAAAAAACATATATATTTTTAAATCGAAGGCCGTTTGGGTCGAAAAGCATGTTGAAAAGAACGTTTGTTTTGCCACAGTTTGACGGTCCACAAATGATACAACGTATAGTGTTTGGGAGAAGTGTTCCATGTCTCTTCTCTGTGCTCATACCTGAACCAACAAAAGAATCAAAATTTTGTATTGGTATTCGTACGGTATGTTTTACAATACGCATCTTGTGAAAAAGTGAAAGTATTTTTAATATGTATCACTATTTTATAGAATCTTTATGCACCCACGAGTCATGTGACCTATCAAAACCCAACCAACGTACTAAAACTTTGTCACCCTTGCGTCTTAACACTTTTTCAACAAGGTACACGTTGAGAGTTTTTGAGGGATTTAGCTCTTGTTCGTAAAACCCACCTTTTAATATTTCACCCTTGTAGTCTTGTAGAATGTAAGTAACAGGCTTTGTAGGTTTAATTGCGTATATTTTAAAAACTTCGTTCGTCCAATTAGGAAGGTAACCTTTTTTAAAAACCTTTTTATACTTACTTATCCTGACACTATCGCCCACTTTAAACTTTGGTTTATACTTGACCCCTTTAGACCGCTTATTAATTCTAGCCAGTATATCTTTTACATGTTTTTGCCTCACGTCTTTTGGTTTCATACCAATCGTCCTATGTTTTGCATTATTATAGGATTTTACTATATCTGGTAATATATTTAACCATTCGTGAGTCCCCCTAGCTGTAAACTCTTTCCACATTCGTGATTTTAATGTTCGGTTTAGCCTTTCCACGATACTTGCTTTCATATCTGAAAACGTTGCATAATGATTTATGCTGTATTTTCTTATTAACCCTTGAACATTTTTATTAAACCATTCCTTACCATCGTCCGTTTGAAAATTTTTCATTTTGTGCTTTGCTAAGATAGGTTCTAAAGCTTTGGCCACTTCAACACCCGTCTTATTTTTTATCGGAACTGCAAAAGCATATTTGGTAAAACAATTAATCATCGTCATAATGTATTTGAAACCATTGTTTATTCGAGCATAAGGCTGCATCTCAACTAAATCCGCTTGATAGAGATCATTAATCCCTTTAAGGGTAACTTGTCGCCGAGGATATCTTCTACGCGCCTGTTTATGCAATTCTTCAGCTATTGTATTTCTGACATTCATTATTATAATGATAGACTAAGAGGACTTTTCATCAATTTATATTTACCCACCCCCGGGATTCTGCGGCCCCTACCACCGCCGCAGACTGTGACGATCTCCAAAAACAAACTGTCGCCTCCGTTCCCCTCTGAGCTTATGGGTTTTCTTGGCTCGGATCGGCGGTCCAGCTTGTTCTATATTTACATAGGTTTATGTAACGATTACAAAATTCATCAGCATGTGTATAACATTTTCTGCAATGGAGAATATTTTCAAGATGGAACTTGACACATCCTTGGGGACAGCAGGTGTGGAAAAACTTTGACTTGTACACTTTCAATAATTTAAGTTCAGGGCTCGGCAGTTGGTAGGTTTTACAACGACAAATGCAAAAACTAAAATGCTCACAAGTTCTACATGCGATTCCGTCAACCTGCATTGTAGGTAAAACATTTCGCCTCACAACAGTAGGTATCCATCGTGTAGATGCTTATAGTCTGGCTCTGCAGAGGAAACTAATGCGTGCGTTACAAAATCGATTTATATATCAGACTAACAACCAATACTTTTTTGACCCCCCGGGATTCTGCGGCCCCTACCACCGCCGCAGACTGTGACGACCTCCAAAAACAAACTAGTTGTCGCCTCCACTTTCCCCCTTGATTACCCCAAAGATCACCGATGCGTGACCGATGATCGTTTGTGGAATACCCATACAGCCCCTGCCTTCGCTGCATGCCGTGGTGAGCTACCTTACCTCCCTTCTGACCGTAGGGGCCGTCAGCAACCATAGTTGCCGGTGACCTGGCCTAAGATCAGGAATGTCCGTCAAAGTGTACCAACACAACGTTTCACAAGGATTTAAGGGTCGTTCCAAAGAGTCACTCGGGTTTGAGCTACTCAGTCGACTAGACCCCACAACATTCACACACACATTCTCACCGACAAAGTCATTGCCTGTTCCGTTCAGTATATTTGACTCGCTCCATACATGGTTTACGGGCTTTTTAGTTCCACGCCAGGGACCTTCATTCACACCGGGCTTTTCGAAGGAGAAACCTAAACTCTCCTCAGGTCAGGGCATCTCAATCTACTAAACCCTTAGTCCGTGGCAGTCGTGGGGAACACAATGTTTTATTGTTTTTAGGCAAACCCACTCATCTGCCAGGACTTACCAGGGGCTAACCCAGCCTTGACAGGTGACCTCTCCACTGACACACACTCACACATTCACACCATTCATTCAAACATTCTCACAAACAAAGTCATCAACCGAACTTCCCAGTGCAAATGACTCGATCCCCACATGGTTTACGGGCTTTTTAGTTCCACGCCAGCGACCTTCATTCGTTCGTATATCCCAGTCAAACGTCGTGATGGTATTATCTTTTAAAATATATGGAATAGCCACAAAAGAGAGCAACTCGAATGATGGCTATAAGGTTATGGAATGAGGTTATAGAGTGCTCTCTTATAAATAAACCGTGCCAATTAGTGTTTCGTTATCAGCAACCTCAGAGGCAATTCTAAGTTTCTGTCTTAACGATGGCGATATGAGGTGAAAGAGCGAATGAAAAATACCTTACGCTGAGTTATCAGATTAATGGGAACAATCTGAATAAGATTTTAGGCCAACCTTGGTTTTTTAAAGCCAAAAGGTAAAGTATCAAAGGGTCCTTCATGTCTCCTCTTGGGCCCTGTGACCCTGAAAAATTTCTTCTCCTTGGTAGTGATTACGTTTTTGTCCTTGGTTCTCCTAATTCTGTTCTCACAAGTTTCAACTGTCAATTTAGCCTCGCTTAAAACCATTTCTTTGAGTTGGGCAAAGTTCAACTTTTTTGACGTGTTAATATTTAGGGTCAACCCTTTAATTTTACACACTTCTACTAGGGCGTTTCTGTTTGTTGACCACACCAGGTAAGCGTATGTCTTTGGACCGCCGGAAACGAATTCAACAATTTAGGAGCCCGGTCCGTACTCTGCTAGCTCGTCTGTCATTTCTAACAAGTAGTCACCAGTAGGGATCCTGTATAATCCGCTTTTATATATGTACGAAACACTATCTGTATCAAAGTAGAGGACCTGTCCCCCAAGAGCTTCGAGGTGCTCATAGAGCTTAAGACGGGCCTGAGCCGTAGTGAAAGCGGCCAGGACAACATTAACCGTCCTCAACGACTCACCTATTTCCTCGATGTTCTGCCAGTTTACGAGGAGCACTTCTTCGTTCAACTCTCTAACAGTGTTGACTTGCACGCTGGGGTTCGTCATGAGGCTGAAGAACTCTTTGGGGTTTCGAATAAGTGAAGCCTTTGTTTGGTTTTCACGCTGGCCAAATTTCCCCCAGAACGAGTTCAGCATCAGCTTTGCCAAAGATCTCAACCCGCTGTTCTTTTCAATTTTGGCAATATCAAGACGGATACCCTCGTGATCGAAGTAGTCCTTGACATACTTTTCCTTATCTTCCTGCGAGGCACACCATGAAGGAAACCCTGACGCCTCTTGTTTAATCTTGAGGAATTTGTTTATGAAGTCAGTGAAGAGCCCTCCTCTTTCATAGGAAGCCATTTTGTACTCCCACATCTCGTACATATCAAGGATCACATATCCTTTGTCGACAGCTTTCCTGATTTCGTCCATTGTCCACGTACCGGTCAGGGCTCGTTGGTCACTACTGTGATCGCAGTCCATCTGGTTCATCTGTTCCCCGCAAGTGCGACACAATACAAACATAAGTTTGTTGTTCATTCTTGCTGGGAGAACAGGGTGGTACAAGTCAAGGGGTGGCAGTACTTTACACTTTATAATACCTTTGACTTTCAGTCCAAGCTCTCGGCAGGCCCAGTCCCCTACGTGTACGGTGGGATGTCCTAAGGGATAGTGACCTCTCTTACAGACATACGGGTACAAGGAACAAACGTCTACATACTGAATTGATTCCCCGTCACTGCATTTATGTACGTCTTCGCGTTCCCTGTTCTTCCTCCGAAGAAAGCGTTACAAGGCTCTAGGGGGAGAGAGTTCAGTATATGCAGTGAATTCAAATAGGTAAGATTTTGGTTTCGTTTAATTTCATTGAATTCACATTCCCACATCTCGACAATTTCATAAGGGGTCTCAGAGAGTTTTTGAATTTTGGTTTTAGTTCGTTCATACCTGAGATGTAGGCTGTCGGAGGGATCCTCCTTCAGAGGTTCCTCTCGTTTGTAGGGGATGCATTTAGGGCATCCGTGGTAGTAACACCCCTGGAATTCATAAATACGGTCCCCATCAAACCCATCGACTTTCATCCCTGAAACTTTAGCTTCTCTCCCCCACCCAGCGTGCTGAATTGTGACACTTCGTTGGTCTTCCTCCCAGGTCAACCACTGCAATGCAATGGCCGACTGATTGTCGACCATTCGATACCCATTCTTTGGAATGAGGCCAATTGTATTGGGTTTCAAAAAGTTACGCCTGAACGCTAAATTACAAGCGCTCGCGATCGTAACAGACTCTAAGAAAGGCTCGACCCTGCATTCCTGCAAGAAGAGCGCTCTGAATTTAATGCACGCTTGGGCCAAAATTTCAACATCAGACAAACAGTATTCGATGATTTCTTTTTTAAAGTCAAAGACGTAATTTTGACGCACCTGTTCGTCGTGCCAATTTTCAAAGTCTTTGTAGGTCTTCTCAAACATGGTGTCAGGGCAGTAGAATTCCTTAGCAGGAATAGGACCTACGTAGTTTTGATTCTCAAGGGTGTTGAACAGATGCGGGAAGTAGCCTTTCTTTTTCTCCGGAGAAAGATCAAATGCTTTCGGCAGGGCAGATAGTGCCATAAGGAAGTAGTTTAACGAATCAATAAAGCGTACGTTGTCTACTTCCATCAAGATCACTTTTGTTCCACGCATGATTAATTCAGGAGTGAATTTAGTGTTTTCAATCATGTGTTTCAATATAAATTGAAAATCAAAACCTTGACCGTTGTGGGCGATTACGCAAACGTTTTTGAAGTTTTTGCGCGCTTCCATTACATAGTCCACAAATGCAGTGACGGGGTCTTTCCTGAAAATCTTGGTGCGGTCAGTACATGTGTCACAATGTTGCCCTTCTATGCACTTCCAGCAATATTGCTGGGAGACGCATAGATTAGCAATGTGAAGTTTGGACTCGGGATCATTGGCCAGGGGTTCGTCTTGACGCGTTTCTAAATCAAAAAATATGTACAAGGCATCCTTGGTTTTGGGGGGAGACTTGTCAACCTTCATAAAACACTGGTGGTCAGGAGCCAGGAATTCCCTGCAAATGACACAAAAAACTTCCCCGCAGACGTGATTTGACTTCCTGTTTAACAAGTTAACAACTTTTCCACAGTCCATGCATTTTCTGATTGATTTACACCTTTCGCTTTTGTGTGCTAACAAACAAATTTCATTTTTGTACTTCATATTACACTCAGTGCATGTTATGCCCCCGTTTTGCTCTGTGCAGGGTGGGGCAAATGCTGGTACACCTGTGGCCCCCTTTATTACTGTATGGGACATGGCAGGCTTCGCAAAAGTGTGCGCAGGCAAAGGCGGCAGTAAGGGATGTTATGACATTGAAGTGACCGTTGTGGAAAAGTAGATTGATTTTGAACTGGGCGTCAGGGTTATTTCCTTCAAAGTACACATCCCGACCTTTCCTGTCATAATTATAGACGGTTATCTTATACTTCTTAAGGTGATCTTGAAATTTTACCAATTCTTGGATACCCGCCCCCTCTTCAGGTATTTCCACCCTGGCCTTTTGCATAAGTTTTTTCGCCTTGTTAAGCTGTCTGTTCCGTCTATCTTGACGAATGGCCTGAAACTCAGAACTTCCTTTAGCCTTAGCTTTAGCCACAACGATTGCTCTGGGCAGGCAGAGCCGGTCTTTGTTAGTTATTGCAACGATGCCCCGCCGTTTGTGACATTCTTCATTGAATGTGTTGAACATACCCGGGCGGATCCTACCGGAGCCTACTGGGAGATTGACGCGAGTACATTCGACCTGGAAGGTGTCTGCCGAGGTGATGGAGTCGGCGTTACTTTGAACGATACCCCCGAAAATTTCCCACAACACATCACCATCGACCTCGGAGACCGGCCGGAAAGCTACATCCTTGTTTTTTAAATTAAGGCTGCGTAAGGTGAACCCGAGCTGATCCCCTTCCGAAGCGTCAGCTTTCATTTTTCCACGAGGCTGGAAAACCCCCCTCTGAGCCAATCGATCTCGGACACTCCCTCCGGCGGAGTGTTAAATTTAAAAGTGGTCTTATAACCGTACACCCTGAATCGCCTGACATACGTTTCACTGGTGTTGACAACGTTTACATGGTCCATGTCATTATTGACATTTTCGGTGTCAACGACGTTTTCCATCTTATTACAAATTACACTAGGCGCAAGACACAATAAAATGCTAAGCGAGAGGTAGATAGCAATAAAAGGATAGAAATATATAGAACTAAAACTGTGAAACAGAACTGGAGTCAAGTATATATTTCGCAAGAGCTAGGAAAACCTATCTGTCTAGAGAGAGAGAGGCGGCTGAGAACTGAATGAGGAATATTCTTTCGTCGACTTATAAACCAGTGACCTTTTTGACCTTAGAGATATAATTTAAATTCAAAACTAAAACGATCGTTAACAGTCAACTGATGCGGAGGTATAATATATTTAACAAACTAATGAAAAGAATGAAATAGCGCTATCAGTATTCGTTAACCTATGTAACCTTTGATAGCGGCAATCGCTAAACAACAGGAAAACTGCCCTTTATGACCTCAGATAAAGATAACTATAGATAAGTGTGCAAAGCGTTTGTCAGTTTATCCAGTTGAACTTTCCTGGTATACTGTACGTTCCACAACCAACTTGCGCCTACAGCCCGTTCATGTTTCTATTGGACACTTTCGGTTTTTGTATCTCCCCCATTTATACTTCCACAGGGTTGTAACTTGGTAGAAGGGTGCACATACAACATATAATTTTTATAAACTACCCTCTGGGTTTGAACTACCCCTGGAACAACCCCTAACTTAAAAAGTGCAAAATATCATCAAAATCATTTGAGACCCTTAATTCTAGCGTTATCAACATTGAAGCGCATGAAAATACCCCGTTTTTCGATCGGGGCTCATTTCAACCCCTAACTGTTTTACACCTATTGCTCAGGTATTTTAAGGCTGAGGTGAACCAGATTCGGGTTGAAGGTAGAGGCATGTGTACTCTACGTAATTTTTTAACCAAGTTTAACCATCATCCCTTATTTTTTCTTTAACCAACCCCTATAAGTTTTCTCCCATAACACGCTCGCAGTTTGAGCAAAAATTCTGAAACATGGTATGTAGTTAGATACTAGTGTCTAGTATTTTATACAATCTAATTCAGGCCTCCAAGGTCAAATGTTACGTAATAAAACACGTTAGAAGTGGCCAAACTGAAAAAAATTCCTGCCATCTTGACTCACGCGGTGTTTAACACATGGTAAAAGTGAGGGTAGAAAACATGGTCAAAAGTTTGGAAATTTCCCTCCAAAACAGCCGTCATCTTGACTCACGTGGTAAAAGTGAGGTTAGAACACGTGATCAAAAATTTGAAATTTCCCGCCAAAACAGCCGCCATCTTGGGGGCGTGGCCTAGTCCGCCATCTTGGAAAAGGGGCGTGGCCTAATCAGTCACGTGACCTCCTCTCAACCAATCAGAGCACAGAAACTGATGACGTCATCGGTCACGTGACCAGCTCTCGACCAATCAGAGGACTGGGTTATACTCTCCTGAGGTCTACTATTAGACTTTTGTTATTTTATTTGTTTCAACAAGCAAAACAATCTGTTGTTTGACAATGGTACAATTTTCGTCCTACTATTTTAAATAAAAATAAAAATTTATTAATAATATAGATTATATGTAGTAATGTTGTAAATATTTATAGAGATAGTACCTTCCTTAAATAATGGACCAAACACATTAATAGATAAATTATAACATTTATATGCAAACGGAACAAATATGTTAGTATAATCGTAAGAATTTATTGATATAAGCCTTAGTTTAGAAATGTTTTATAGCATTATTTGAAAAATACAAAAATAAATAATCGTATTGTATTTTATAACGAGGTAAACCAATGAATCGATAAACATGACGGAAGTCCAAACACGAATAAATGAAACATCATTTTATTTATTATGAATCACGCATCTGTTTACTGTGAAGATTTTTTCCACTATCCAGTTTATTTTCTTTCCTAAGTTTGGTTCCAAACCGAATTAAACCCTAAAAACAGATGTTGACTTACGTGATGGTTGGTAATGACAACATTTTCAGTGCATTAACCCACATTACTAACAACTTATAATTTATCAAATCTATTTATCTTTTTAACAACTGAAAATTTATGAAAAATTGTCAATACTAACTTTTATAGTAAAAAATTATCCGCTTTCATATGCAACACACATATTACACAAAATGAAAAAAAAATTCACATCGACCAATTTTACTGGTTCTAGGGTGGTTTACTTGTTAGTGTTTGGGTAACCTATCATACCATATTGTGAAATACCATTGGGATTCAGTGAAATATTTAAAAAGTAACTTAAATATAATTATTTTATTTCATTATAATTTTTACTATACATTTTTTCATAACCGTTAAATGTTACAAAAGTTTAAACGTTAAATATAAGTTCTAATGTTATTTATTCTAACTGGATGATTATAAGGTTTTGTGTGGGGGTTGGCAAATTGATTATTATTTTCAGGGTTTACTTTCAGAGTTTATACCTTTACCGTTTCCCCCCAATCTGGCCCTACTCTGTTTAACGAGTTAATAAATATTTAACTGTTAAGTATAAACAAAATAATGTGTGCATGTATTGTTAAAGAAAAGGCTTTAAATGTTTGATAACATTTTAACCATGAATCAGTTATAAGTTACACGTTAATATAAACGTCAGATTGAGTAGTATTTCATTTGCATAATAAACCATTGTGCTCTTCACACCACGTGTTTCGCACTTCATCCGACTAATTCAAATGTGGTGATGATATGGGCATGTATTATATCCTGTTATATCCTGTTTAAATGTACATGACATATATTTGAACTGGTAACAAAGTTCAAGTTTAAAAAGTCAAACCAAAATTGTATTTAAACGTAATAATTTTACCGAGCATCAGCTCGGTCCCCTGGTACCAATACATTACTCTAGTACTCTAAAACAAACAATATTTCAAAGGGTAAATTTTTTCTCTTCAAGGATGTTTAATTTTTTAGTTGAATATGGGGATTTTGGCCACAAGGAATCGACTGGAGTTAGTCCCTTGGCTGGGAAAAATCCGGTTTTCGTCCTAGAGCCCTTTGAAGTTAGCATGTTATCCTTATGATTTTTTATAGCTACTAAAATAAACAAAAATCGGCTGTAATTTTCGATAAAATACAACAATAGGCCTATGTTACATCTTTAACCTGTGATTCAACAAATTTTTACCAAAGTGCAGCACTCTTTGGCCTGGCAAGCGAGCGAAGCGAACAAGCTGTATTTGAGAAAGGAAAGTGACGCTCAATAATTTTACAGAGCATAAGCTCGGTCCCCTTGGTACTAATAAATAAATAGTACCCGTTATTGTTATCTATGTATTTGAAGGGAACTGTCATATTAATTGCTTGAAATTTTTGGGTCCTTTAATATGTTTTATTAAGTATAATAAATAAAGAACGAATAATATAGGTTTTTCTTGTACAGTTACTAGATAGTAGTGTACAAAAATCACATTAACATTTGTATTATTTTAGAATGGACGAATCTCAAGCTCATGTTTTGGCGAGGACGTATTTTCTTGCGAATATCAACTCATTTGAATTTCTATGTATCTTAGTCATATTTGCTGGGAAAATTCTCTTTGTTAGGAAAACTTCTTTTTACACAATACTGTATACATTTTTAAAGCAAATATTGATATAAAACCTATTTCTTTCATGTGCTGACAAAATTAAGATTTTAAAACTAAACAATTTTTAAACTCTAGTACAATGAAAGGATATTTATTTGTGAGTATTTAACTGAACAAAAATTAAGGAATATCTGATTAATGTTTCACCCAATTTTAGCTTTAAATAGGATTACGAGCCGGTGCTGCTCCGCAACATTTACGCAATTTAATAGGCTCTTAGCAAAACAAACCATGAGCTTATTTAGGACTATTAAAAAAATATTTTTAATGGCTACAAGAGAAACTTCCATAAGAAATATTAGGAGAGAAGCTTCTTTTGAGTATAAGTTAAGTTTGGAGAAATTTTAATTTATTCTGATGTTTGTTGTACTATCTGATTGTGAATACCCTCAATTTAATACATACACCTTGAACATCGGGTTTTCTCAGTGTATCGTAGGACACACTCGGAAATGATAAAATTCATAAGTTGATATTTGAATCATAAGTATTAGTTGGACCTAAATGTATGTCTTCCAAAAATAAAAATAAAATTGCCGGTTTAAAGGGCAAAACATATTATTTTTATTGTAATGAATCTAAAAAATATATATTTTAAATCAAATTAATAAAACCTTCTCGGAAGAGGTTATTATATTGAGATACTCATCTAAAATCTTATGTAAACCAGAGTTTGAATGGGTATATATGTACAACAATATTTGCATGTATAACCACAGATCCGCCGCAAACCCTGGAGCAATATTGGATATTTGAACCTGACCATGGTGACTTTTTACAACCACACAAATGTTGAGCATCTAAACATGAGGATAAGATTAATAAATATGTATTCACACTATCTGTTGAAATTTATTTGAAGATTATGGGTTTTTAAAGTTTATGACGTTAAACTTAACAGTTACAGTGAACTGATAAGATGTAAAACAGGATTGATTGAGAAAGGGCGAAAATTAGTTTATTTAAAAACTATTCCGCTCTGCCTACCGCCAATATTTGAAATGACAATTCTGTTTGTCTGTTATAACTTAAAATCAGTAATTAACAAGGATCAAAGCATCAAAATAGAATTACAATATGATTGAATGCGTATTTTAATTACATTGATATGTTACTGATTAGATATTTAGAAATGCAATTATTAACATTTTTTTGTGGGTAGTGTATAATAATCTGTTTTAGTGGCCACGTGTTCAGTTTGCTGTTATGGTAGGCGTGGCGGTTTCAATGACATATAAAGGAGGCGAGGTACACGAAAACAGGTGCTGCCACGAACGTGTTTATATTGAAGTTAAGTAAACAACAATATTTATATTTACTAAAACACGTTTTTATGCAGAGACATTTTTGCAATTAAACGACAAAAGCACTGTTAACATGCTGAGGGGATTATAAAACTAAAGGAAACCAGAGGACTTTTTACGATGAAGATAAACCTGCTCACCTTTAAGCCTTCATTTTGATTACATGTACATTAAGGCTATGTGTACATTGCATTACATTGACATAGTGATTTGCTTAGTTTTAAATATTTAATAATCATAATTATCAATAGGTTTGAATAATAGGTTAATAACATTTTAAAATTCATATATGTCCAATAACTCTTGCACATGTAATGTGATTTCAGAGTTCGTAGGAAACTACACTAAGTCTTACTACTCGTAGTGTGTTTGACTGAATATGAAGCCTTGGTCTTAGAAACAACTGTAGCATACATAGTTCTGCAAATCTAACATCACTCACTTGATCACTGGACGGTACGACAGATATTTAAACCTTTATTGTTGTTTAACAAATGGTTGAAAAATAAATGCGACGTTGTTTCAAATAGAGTCTTTCTAGGTCTCTCTTTAAGAAACATTTTCATCGAGTTTTATTTTTGTAATAAAATACCAGTATATATATAACAAAAACAATTAAAATTAATACAAAAGTAATAATAACTATTTTATAAATTTATTATCAATGGGTAAATGTGTGTTTTTTCTTGAATTGATACAAATGTATTTTATTATTAGATTATTTGTTTTATTAATACTTAGGCAATCAATAAACTTAGTTTATATAAGTATACAAATAACTTTTTACTATTCCGAACATGTTTGCTGGAAGCAATGTTAAAAAGAATCCAATAGTTTTATATGACATTGAAACTTGGATTAAATATTTTTACCTAGTTAAATACTAAAAGCACAACTAAACACCATAGCTTAAAAATTTCTGACATATTACTGTCTATTAATTTATATTCAAATTAATTTTTGTTTATGTATTTTTTCAATGACCTGTAAATTTACCATACTATGAAAGTCGTTTTAAATTAAAACAATTTTAAATATATTTTAGAACTGCCACAAGTTTTAAATACTACAGAAATGGTAACTGGATTCTATAATTACAGTTTATAAATTTTGTTGGATCTAAATCATGAAAATTTTTAAATGTAAGATAGTTATCGGAGTGACAAAAGTTTTGAATTTGAATGAGAAACAGTTTCTTGAAAGATTAATTATTATTAGAAGGAAATGTTCAAATAACATCAATATTTAATTACCTTAATTAAGATATTAACTCTTAAAAGCAATAAAGTAATCTAAGCTTAGGTTGGCAGGTAAGAAATATGATAGAAAGATTTTTTAAGCGTTTTAGAAAAGGAATGAGTGCTTTATGAATTCAATAAAAGCTATTTATACAATTGTCCTTTTTAAAGTTTTATTTTTAATCATTACAGTTTATCGTATCAAAGAATGTGAATAATCGTGATTGAGTAGTTTGTTTAAAAGTGTTAAGTATAACTAAATTTAATATTATGAAACAATTTATAATAAAAATATGAAAAATTACACTATTGTAAACTATAACAGATAAATGTAAGTCCTCAAATAGAATTATATTTTTAAGTGAGAATTTTTTTAATAATATTTTAAGTTAGAAGAATAATGTTAGGGAAAAACATTTTATTTCCTTAAATAAAAGATATGTATAAAGCAAACATTAAAATGAAACTGAATATTATCAAACTAAATACGTAAAAAATAATATTCGTAAAATTATGTTCGTTAATCGTATAGTTGAATGACACATTACGAATTATTGAAAATTGCATTATTTAATTCCCCACACAAAAAATTGAAACTAAAAATCTCTGCTTCGTGGATAACATGGATAAAAAAGTTTACTTTTCAATAGTCCTTTAACGATTTTCCTGGTAAATATGTTTATTGATTTCCCTTTTACAAATCACACAATCCTGCCTTTATTTTGAAAGACATGAATGGAACTAATGACAATGTACATAGCCATGCAACATGATGTCAGCTAGACAGTGAGCACGCACAACACAGAGGTTGTAGGCAGGTGCTCCTCCCAAGTGTCATCCAAGTCTGGGGTCTTCATTAGTGCGTGCCTGACGTCACAGTCTACCGTATATAAATGTTAATGACGTAACTCGAAAGATTTCTTTGTTGTGGAAACAATAATTAATAGCTTATTTGGTGTTTTATTTCCACAGGCGAATTTGTCGAATTTATAATACATTTTAATTTTTATTATTGTAAAGTAAAATAAGAAATTACTCGATCCTTAAAACAATTGCATCACATATAATTACGTTTTAGTTCACCTTGTTTTGAGAAAATATATTGAATAAATATTTAATCAGAATAATAATTTATTAGGGCTACAAATATTAATATTGTTAAAAAATAATACCCGTGTACCCTTTTATACAAATTTTTATTTAATTAATTATTTACATATTTCGGACGATTACTTCAAGATTGAAGTAAGTAAAGTAATGTAATCTCAAAACAGTACAAGTAATTTTAACTAAATAAATTTTCAGATGATGATATATCTCATATGATTTCCCTTTATATACATGTGGTTCATAGTGGTTTTTAACACTACTTATCTCCAATATTTTATAAATTATTCATTTCTCTTCTTTATATTTACATTTAATATGTTATCGTTGTCATTCATGCAATTTCGATATATATTTGATTCTTCCTTGACATTCATTTTTCCCCTTTCTTTTAGATTGATAATATTTCAAGTATTTTTTAAGGGTGCCTTAACTGTGGTCTGTCTGTTTAAATTTCATTATTTAGAATTGCATTATTTATTTCAATAAAAAAAATAACTACATCATAACAGATTATTTTACTTTATTTTTATTTCTAATTAAAAGTAATTTAATCCTCACGATTGTTATTGTATCAAAGGAAAATTCTAAATTGACTAATTATTTCCAACAGACATTCAAAACTCCATTGCGAATCACGACAGTTTCTAACCTACCTTAAGCTTTTGGTTGGAATAAACGGCTCTTGAAGGGGGTATTGCCTGGATGGTGTTTAATATTTAAGATCCATATCCTTAGTTGGTACTTTGTAGTCGCCGTGGTGCTTGTTCGAGGTAAAGTGGCTGAAACTTTGGTGAGTCTTGTTCCAAATACTCGTATTCTACAAACTATCTACTATAAGAAGTATTTAAGCTAAAAATGTTATTGCATTAAAATTTAAATAAAATGGAATATCTTTTATTACAACGATTGATGTTGAAACTCTTAAAACAGTGTGTAGTATTCAGTAAGATTTTTCAGTACCTGTATATGTAGACGTAAAGTGTTGGTGTATATAGACCTTTTTTCTAAAAGGCATTATGTTGTGCATGGATCGTATTTTAATTTAATTTAAATAAAATAAATTTTTGGCTGGGTGGTATATTTCAATTTCAATTTAAATTCTTGTATCATTAATATTATCATGTTATAATTTACTTTGGAATTATATGTGATATGTATGAATAGTTAAAAATCTTACCTCCGCAATATTTAATTAAATGCATTTGTAAAATCGATTTCAATCCCAAAAGTCTGTCATCTGTCCAGCGAAGGTCGAATAGTTAAAATTTAGCAATCCAGAGGCTAAAAAGGAATAAATAGTTACCTGGTTGATTTAAGAGGACAGTTAAGACCTTAATAAAAATTAGAAAATAACCATTTCAGTATTTATTTTTAGTATACAAAGCTGGTTTAAATATTTTTGCTCAGTAAACTATCACATGACTCTATATCTTTGTTGCAATAAATCAATTAAACAAAAGTTTTAAAAAATATAATAGCCAAGCAAATTTTCTGGCAAGTGACACAATAAATAAATCCATATCTTTGGAATTGAAAAAATACGTTATTCAAGTTTATATTAATATATTGCTTACAAATATAAACCCAAATAAACTATAATAACCAACTTTGAATACTAAACTCAAGTTATAGTAGTAATAATCTTAAAGCGGTAGACTACTTTATAATATCTTGATTTCTAATATTAACTCATAACTTTTTATCCGGTTTGTTCACAAAAATTAGAAACAAGCCATTATGTAGTGTACATATCTGGTTTAGAAATTTGTGCTCAGTAAATTATCACATGACTCTATATATATATATATATATATATATATATATATATATATATATATATATATATATATATATATATATATATATATATATATATATATATATTGGAGAAATAAAATTGAATGGTAAGAAGATGCAGATAAGCATTAGCCTGGCATGTTCAATGCTCATGTGTGGAGGTAAGAGGATCAACTAGTGCAGCAAAACGTCTGCCGTACGTGATGAATAATGTATCCCACACTGACGTGCATCTGCCTATGATACTGGAGTCAAGATCTATGTCAGGGTAGTCATGTGCTGCTGTAAGAGGATCAACTAGTGCAGCAAAACGTCTGCCGTAAGTGATGAATAATGTATCCCACACTGACGTGCATCTGCCTATGATACTGGAGTCAAGATCTGTGACAGGGTAGTCATGTGCTGCTGTAAGAGCATCAACTAGTGCAGCAAAACGTCTGCCGTAAGTGATGAATAATGTATCCCACACTGACGTGCATCTGCCTATGATACTGGAGTCAAGATCTGTGTCAGGGTAGTCATGTGCTGCTGTAAGAGCATCAACTAGTGCAGCAAAACGTCTGCCGTACGTGATGAATAATGTATCCCACACTGACGTGCATCTGCCTATGATACTGGAGTCAAGATCTATGTCAGGGTAGTCATGTGCTGCTGTAAGAGGATCAACTAGTGCAGCAAAACGTCTGCCGTACGTGATGAATAATGTATCCCACACTGACGTGCATCTGCCTATGATACTGGAGTCAAGATCTATGTCAGGGTAGTCATGTGCTGCTGTAAGAGGATCAACTAGTGCAGCAAAACGTCTGCCGTACGTGATGAATAATGTATCCCACACTGACGTGCATCTGCCTATGATACTGGAGTCAAGATCTGTGTCAGGGTAGTCATGTGCTGCTGTAAGAGCATCAACTAGTGCAGCAAAACGTCTGCCGTACGTGATGAATAATGTATCCCACACTGACGTGAATCTGCCTATGATACTGGAGTCAAGATCTATGTCAGGGTAGTCATGTGCTGCTGTAAGAGGATCAACTAGTTCAGCAAAACGTCTGCTGTGCGTGATGAATAATGTATCCCACACTGACGTGCATCTGCCTATGATACTGGAGTCAAGATCTGTGTCAGGGTAGTCATGTGCTGCTGTAAGAGGATCAACTAGTGCAGCAAAACGTCTGCCGTACGTGATGAATAATGTATCCCACACTGACGTGCATCTGCCTATGATACTGGAGTCAAGATCTGTGTCAGGGTAGTCGTGTGCTGCTGTAAGAGGATCAACTAGTGCAGCAAAACGTCTGCCGTACGTGATGAATAATGTATCCCACACTAACGTGCATCTGCCTGTGATACTTTAGTCAAGATCTGTGTCAGGGTAGTCATGTGTGGAGGTAAGAGGATCAACTAGTGCAGCAAAACGTCTGCTGTGCGTGATGAATAATGTATCCCACACTGACGTGCATCTGCCTATGATACTGGAGTCAAGATCTATGTCAGGGTAGTTATGTGCTGCTGTAAGAGGATCAACTAGTGCAGCAAAACGTCTGCCGTATGTGATGAATAATGTATCCCACACTGACGTGCATCTGCCTATGATACTGGAGTCAAGATCTATGTCAGAGTAGTCATGTGTGGAGGTAAGAGGATCAACTAGTGCAGCAAAACGTCTGCTGTGCGTGATGAATAATGTATCCCACACTGACGTGCATCTGCCTATGATACTGGAGTCAAGATCTATGTCAGGGTAGTCATGTGCTGCTGTAAGAGGATCAACTAGTGCAGCAAAACGTCTGCCGTACGTGATGAATAATGTATCCCACACTGACGTGCATCTGCCTATGTTACTGGAGTCAAGATCTGTGTCAGGGTAGTCATGTGTGGAGGTAAGAGGATCAACTAGTGCAGCAAAACGTCTGCTGTGCGTGATGAATAATGTATCCCACACTGACGTGCATCTGCCTACGATACTGGAGTCAAGATCTGTGTCAGGGTAGTCATGTGTGGAGGTAAGATTATCAACTAGTGCAGCAAAACGTCTGCTGTGCGTGATGAATAATGTATCCCACACTGACTTGCATCTGCCTACGATACTGGAGTCAAGATCTGTGTCAGGGTAGTCATGTGTGGAGGTAAGAGGATCAGCTAGTGCAACAAAACGTCTGCTGTGCGTGATGAATAATGTATCCCACACTGACTTGCATCTGCCTACGATACTGGAGTCAAGATCTATGTCAGGGTAGTCATGTGCTGCTGTAAGAGGATCAACTAGTGCAGCAAAACGTCTGCCGTACGTGATGAATAATGTATCCCACACTGACTTGCATCTGCCTATGACACTGGAGTCAAGATCTGTGTCAGGGTAGTCATGTGCTGCTGTAAGAGGATCAACTGGTGCAGCAAAATGTCTGCCGTACGTGATGAATAATGTATCCCACACTGACTTGCATCTGCCTATGACACTGGAGTCAAGATCTGTGTCAGGGTAGTCATGTGCTGCTGTAAGAGGATCAACTGGTGCAGCAAAATGTCTGCCGTACGTGATGAATAATGTATCCCACACTGACTTGCATCTGCCTATGACACTGGAGTCAAGATCTGTGTCAGGGTAGTCATGTGCTGCTGAAAGAGGATCAACTAGTGCAGCAAAACGTCTTCCGTACGTGATGAATAATGTATCCCACACTGACTTGCATCTGCCTATGACACTGGAGTCAAGATCTGTGTCAGGGTAGTCATGTGCTGCTGTAAGAGGATCAACTAGTGCAGCAAAACGTCTTCCGTACGTGATGAATAATGTATCCCACACTGACTTGCATCTGCCTATGATACTGGAGTCAAGATCTGTGTCAGGGTAGTCATGTGCTGCTGTAAGAGGATCAACTGGTGCAGCAAAACGTCTTCCGTACGTGATGAATAATGTATCTCACACTGACTTGCATCTGCCTATGACACTGGAGTCAAGATCTGTGTCAGGGTAGTCATGTGCTGCTGTAAGAGGATCAACTAGTGCAGCAAAACGTCTTCCGTACGTGATGAATAATGTATCCCACACTGACGTGCATCTGCCTATGATACTGGAGTCAAGATCTGTGTCAGGGTAGTCATGTGCTGCTGTAAGAGGATCAACTAGTGCAGCAAAACGTCTGCCGTACGTGATGAATAATGTATCCCACACTGACGTGCATCTGCCTATGACACTGGAGTCAAGATCTGTGTCAGGGTAGTCATGTGCTGCTGTAAGAGGATCAACTAGTGCAGCAAAACGTCTGCCGTACGTGATGAATAATGTATCCCACACTGACTTGCATCTCATGAAGTTAGCCAAGCGGATTACTTAAATTAAATAAAAATGGTTTATATACCTCAACTGTCGAGTAATCCTTTCTGTAGTTTGCACTACTGCAGTTTCGATCCTCAGGGGATCTTCATCAGGTTATAACCTGACAGTTGAGGTAAGTAGTGTGTTTTTGCGGTTGCTGGCTCAGTTCAATGACCTCTGAGGAATGTGATGACGTCATCGCCAAGGTCAATGACCCCGATGACGTCATCGATGACGTAATCGATGACGTCATCGATGATGACGCAATCGATGACGTCATACCCATGACGTCATCAAAATGACGTCATCGATGACGTAATTGATGACGTCACCATCGATGACGTCATTTCCGTGACGTCACACCCATGACGTCACAGAAATGACATGCTGATGACGTCATCATCCATTACATCATCAAAATGACGTCACTGACACTGTTAAGGTCAAGGTCACGCCGAAACTCAAAATTTTTTGGCACTTTCGCCGTTTCTCGCACTACGCTCCGAGTTTCAGTCAGAGTCCACGTGACCTTGACGACTTGGAGCGAATTTGCGATGAGAAACAGCAAAAAGTGCCAAGTCAAACTCGAGTTTGCGACATGACCTTGCTTAAACCGTCATTCACTAGTCCTCAGAGGCCATTGAACAAGCACAACATCCGCAATTTCATATTACTGTGACCTTGAACACTTAACAACTACAGAGCGCCGACACCGATGCGCACCCCACGACAGCCACCGAGTGACTGACCGTCAGGCCCTGTGTACTCTAGGTATATGGGGAAGTGGAGGGGGAAATCTCAAGGTCATCCAAATGGAGTTTTAAAAAAGTTGAAGAGTAGAAAGACTACTCTTGTGCTTCCTGGGCGACCTCATCAATTTCCAACGGATCTGTAAACCAATCCGATCTGTAGCGGCAGGAGTCCAGAAAACAGGTGCACCACCCATTAGGTTGTCCGTAGCACTTCCGACAATTGGTAAGATTGGAGAAGTGAAATTTAATACACCGCTGCGGACAACAAGTATAAAAGTATTTGGATTTGTAGATTTTGAAAGTTTGTAGTACCGGTGGTGGCAGCTGTTGGTTCTTGCATCTACACCTGCAACATCCGAAGCATTCACATTGCCGGCAGGCCAGCCCATCCACTTGCCACTTTGGTAAGAGGAAACACTTATCCTCACAGCAATAGGTTGTCCCCGCCTCTTCCTCCCAACGCTTCTTTGCACAATATGTGACGCCTTGTATCTCCAAACACCTATGCTCGCAACATGAGATGCGCTTACTTTCCATAGCTGATGTCGCTTTGACGAGGGAGCACGATGAAGTGATGCTGTGGTCAGTGGGAATGGGGTTTATATAAACTAAGGTGGGTGGAGGGGGAAAGGTCAAGGTCATCCAAATGGAGTTTTAAAAAAAGAAAAGAGTAGAAAGACTACTCTTGTGTATCTATAGCGATTTCATTGATAGTGAGTGCTTCTGTATGCCAAGTTGATCTGTACTGACAGGCTCCTAAATAATGTTTGCAAAAACCTGCAAAATGATTGTTGCACAATTTGCAGCCAGTTAGCTGTTTTAGTGTGAATTCAATGCAACGTTCAGGGCAACAAGTGTACTTATGCCCTCTCATCTGGTACACATGGAATGTCTTCAACTCTGGTTTCGGCTTCTTCCAAGACTTGCACATACACATGCATTAACCAAAAGCTTCACATTTTCTACACGCCAGGCCATCCGCAACATCAATGTCATTTGGCCATGAAAAACATTTCTGTTCGCAACAGTAGTTGAGTTGACTCTCCATGTTGCTGTGGTGAAGGTGCGCGATGAAATGATGCTGCAGTCATTGAGAGTGCACCTTAAATAAACTCAGTGGAGGGGGAAAGGTCAAGGCCATCCAAACGGAGTTTTAAAAAAGATAACTAGTCGTCCTCCTCCTCCTCGTCCGTTGTACTTGGAGAGCTGTCAGACGAAGAGCCCCGTGCAGGTGCTCCCCAGATGAAAAACAAATCAATTTTAAAACGAAGACCAGGATCTTGCATCATCAAGTCCTTTAACTTGTCACATACTAAGTCGACCTTGTGTAAGGTGTCAACAACAAGCTTCCAATTCGTTGGCTCAATATAACTTGTAGTAGAGTCTGCCTCGCTGATAACCACATCCTCCGGCCGTATTGGAGTGTAAAGATGTGTAAAGTTCTTCGGCTGTAGCTGAGGTTCAGGCTGGCTGGAAGTGGAAGGTTGAGTGTGGACCCCTGTCGCATCGAAATCCATAGTCATTCTACATTCAATGTTGGGGTTTTCGTTTAATACATACACCAATTTCTCATGCAACATATCCACTTCTGCCGAGTCTTGCAGATGAACATTCCAGGAAAATGGCCATTCTTCATCCGTAGTGGAGTCAACTCGAGAAAGAGTGCTGTCCGCCATGATAGCTAAGCAAGGAATGATGTGAGCTACAGACTGTGGTAACAGTATTGAAAAGTAGAGGGGGTAAACCAAAAGTATGTGGAGGGGGTATTTTCAAGGTCATTTAATTTGGGTTTTAAAAAAAGGAAATAGTGGAGGGGGAATTCTCAAGGTCATCCAATTTGGGTTTTAAAAAAAGGAATGAAGGTTACTCCTCTTCAGCCTCGTTGTCCCCCACATCCTCATTAGCCTCATCTTCATCGACGTCAGACTCGCCGTAAGGGTAGATCGGGGACATGGGCGAATATTGTGGAGATTGTTGACCGTTGTTATCGTCCCCTTGCATTCTAACTTGGGACCAATCATAATTTAAATTCATTTGTATTATGATCCCAGGGTTGTCCCGCAGTATTTCCTTCATCCGTTCGCAAATTGTTTCCAAATAGTGTACACTATCGATCGACAGTGTCCAACCCGTACTTGTACCAACATCAGTAGTGGAGTCAGCTTGGCTGATGGTGTTGTTGTCTGCCATGGTTGCTTGTCGGACAAGGAATGACGGTTGATGTGATGCTCATGCAGGAACATGGTGAAGTGGTGGGGGGTGTGGTGGAGTAGTGGGGGTATTTTCAAGGTCATCCAAACGGAGTTTTAAAAAAAGGAAAACCTACAAAGTAACATTGAAACTTTCCAATTGATGGTGGCGAGCGTTTTCTTCTGCAACCTTGCCGACACATGTGACTATGCCATACAGTATGAAAAGTACAACCATAATAAGGCCGAACAATAAAAGATAGCCGTTGACTATCATGATATTTTCTGAGTGTATCTGCTTTCTTCGTATCGCCCTCTCCTGCATCCTCTTCTCCAACTCGTGGACGAAGTCACAGCAAACGTGAGGACATGTTTTATCCGTTGGTAGGTTTGCCATTGTTGATGTTGTCGGTTTGGCCGTTGAAGATGGAATGAGGTTTCCAATTGTGATGTGCCATGTACATCAATAGTCAAGTGGTGGGGGTAGCAAAGCAGTGGAGGGGGAAGTTTCAAGGTCATCCAAATTGTGTTTTAAAAAAACCTATCTTGTTACTGAGCTTATAAGTCAGTAACAAGATAGGTGTTTTTGTTCTTTTACTTCTTTAATATAATGAAAAAATATACATATTCTATTATTGTAAGAACAAGGAAGACAACTGCTAGTCAGCTGAAGTAGTCCAAGTTGTCTGGCTCGGTCTTCATCGACGCCGGTGAGGAAGCTGTCGAGGAGTGTCCAGGCTCTTCCTTTGGCTGCCGGGTGTTCCGTATATTGCAAGCGTAAACCTGCACGTTTATACGGTAGCCTCGTGCCACCATCAGCTGCAACTCCTTGTACAAGTCGTTTAGCTCCTGCTGAGTCTTGATGCTCACCTCCTCGTAACTTGCGCAACTAACGTTCAGAGACATCTTGATGTTGCTAGGTTGGCTGCTGGAGTAGAAATGAAGCCGAGGCACAGCGCTTGGAGGTACATGAAAAAGTGGTGGGGGTAATAGTGGTGGGGGTATAGAAAATCCAATTAAACAGTTCTAAACTTTTTCCATCGATACAATGGAATGGAACAAATAGCGCAGGTGTCCTTGTAATTTTCAAATCGAAACAGTGGCGCTAGAAATCCGAATTGTTTTATACCACCATCCTGTACGAATCGCCGAAGGTCTCTGACGGCGGCCTCGCCACAAGGCCTACAAAACTTTTCCCCATCGTGGAACTTATACCAGGAGTATTCCGAATACCCTGTATTTTCCCTCCTGTAGCGTTTGACATCTTCTTTTATTGTTAGTGGGATATTGTCTTGTAAACATGTTGGGAACAAGTCCTTGTGAGTTATAACTCGTTGTATGCAAAGCTCGTACAAGGTGCTCATCGTTTGCTAGTTGGCAACAGACTGACCGTTTTTCGCATCCAAGCAGGTTTGAATCCTAGTGCGGTAGTGGGGGTAATTACAGTAGTGGGGGGTAATTGTGAAATGCAAAGGTCAAAGGTCAAGGTCACCCGCGAAGTTTAAAAAAAATGCAACATATCAATACGTGAAGTCTGTCACATATTGATATGTTGCATTTTTTGTTTTTTTTTTATTTTTTTTTCTTTTATGATTTGTTTATTTATAAAACATTACAACAACAACATTAAAACTTAAATCTAACACTGCTGCTTGTCAGCGATGTGGATGGTCAACTCTGTAGAATTGCTACCCGTGCAGCCGTGGGACACCAGGTATAGACACCCGGGTTGAATAGAGCGAAGATCCTCGTTTTGTAGAAGATGGACGAATCTCTTGGGCAGGTACACCTGGAACTTTGGTTCATCCCCCGGAGTAAACGGTGCCTCGCTGAGACTGCAGCAGATGGCCTCCCCAACTGTAGTCTCCATCTTCTTCATAGCATGGATTATGTAGTGCTTCTCGTCTTTTAGTTCCGAGCACTTCTTTACAGGTAATATTGTTGACTTGGAGTGAGCATTGAACTGCTCGACCAAAGTCTGAAGGAACTGGTGAGATGCCATGGTCAGGTTACAGATCGTCTTCTTGCTCGGAGATGTTGTCGTCTCGGAATCTCGAGTAATACTCATGCCAGGTCCCTGTCTGCTCCCCACTTATATACTCTCCGTTACCCCCACCACTCCCCAATTCCCCACTTTGAAGGTAAGAGGCGAGTTTATAGGCATTTTTCAAAGCGCAATGTCTATCTTTATCATGTTCTGGGCTTTTTGTACAAATACATATGGTTTCCAGCATGTATTGATAATTCTTATCCAATTCCACATCATTAACCGGAACATGAGTAAATCCTTCGATCCATCTTTTCTTTTCCAGCCCCTTTGTGTAAATATTGGTAAACTTGTCTGAAAAGTGATGCATAATGTGATACAAGTCCGTGTAACTTGTAAAACCATCATACCAATCGATATGATGGAAGTGTTTTGAAATCCATCTGTTGGTAGTAGCGGCTTTACTAGTTAAAGACGAATAAGAACATGGTGGTTTAAATAAAAACGAATAAGGAACACTTGTATTCATGTCCAAAAACACAAGTTCTTTTATAATGAATCTATCATCATTACCACGAAACGCTTGAAACTCAATAATACCAGGCTTGGACTTTACTTGTTGTTCTTCTCCCTTGTCCATTTTGAAGGTCACACGTCTGCTCATTACGAAGTCAGGAGGTCAACTGATTTCCACACCACGGTAGGTACTACTTTTATACCAGGCCGTACAGTTGTTGGCGCGTTGGTGTATATTTAACGTGGGCACCGTCCCCAATAGGCCTAACCCCACAAAATGTTGGTTATTGTTTTAAAAACTAACCATTGTCATTTAAGTTTCCATCTTTATATTTTCCTTATTTTCATTTTCATCACTAACACTTGATTCTTCTCCTCCATCTTCCTCTTCTTCCTGTTTTACTGATTTCTTATGTAGTTGAGCGTACTTTTCCAATTGTCTCCACATCTGTACTTCATGAGGAACTCTATTAAATATAGAAGTATCCACAGGTCCGTATAATATAGGTGCGTCCGGTTGTTTGTCCAAAGTGTCTTCCAGATAATCTTTAATAATCGAACTTGAAAACACCAGTTGTCTCAAGTATCTTGTTATAGGTTCAGTAGCACAAGTTAAAATGAAAAACTCCTCTCGATTAAGTTGAATTTTGTTATCATGTCTTGTTGTGTCTCTAAACCGTAGCTGATGATCACCACGTTGTTTAATGATATCAATTTCCACATTTGAATCCAAAAGTCCTACTCTTGTCTTTCTTCCAAACATGTTACTACTTAAATAGCATTCTAGTAGATGCAAATGTTTCATAAACGATTCCCAAGCACTGTCCGTAAACAAAATCATTTTGGGTCCATGAGTTAAAATTACAGTAGGGGAATAATCTGTAGATTTCATAACACCGATTAAAACACTTTTATCCAAACTGGAAGAGATTGGGTAAAATATTCGCAAAAATACCTCACTCAATATGTTTGGAGAAATATTATCTTCAATATCCCTTTTTCTCTTTTGTATAGTCTTTCTTCTTTTACCTTTTTCTTCAACATTATTACTGGCGTGAAGTTGTCCGCAAACGTTTTGTTCACCTCCTTCCTGGTGACCTTGAGGATCTAAAAACTCAGATATCTCCTTCTCAATATCTACCACATTTTCAGGTGTACCACTAGGAGAAGCCATATTGAATACGATGCTACCCATACAACAGTAGGCAACAAACTGATGAGGAGCGGTCTGTACGCTCTGCTTTTATACTCGCGGAATGAAACAAAACCGGTTCTTACAATACATTTTTAACAATTCCAGTTAAAGGTGTGTATGTTACGATTTTATCATGTAGAATTAAACAGTATGCAGTTGTATTAGCCGGTATAGCATTGTTGAATTCCATTTCTATTTTTATATCCACACTTGAAGGATTTACTGATTCATTTTGTTTAGAACAATCGATTACAACTATTGGGTAGGCATCGAAATATTTGTCAGGTGGTAATAAAGGTGTATTTGTTTTACCGTAATATGAACTTTGGAATCTCGCGTACATATCGTACAATATACTGTATTTCTTCTTAGTGAATGACACATTTAAATTGTCGTATGGAAAGAATTGTGAATTTAAATAAACTTTAATATTTTCAAGTCACAATGATCAAATTGTCCTGCATGTTTAGTAATGGCGTCTCTTCTACCTGTTTGTAAACCAAATATAATATACCTGGCTCGTTCTACATAATTCGATGTTTTAACAGTCCAAGTGTGTCGATCCGTAGTAGGTAAACTGGGATGCTCATGAAATTCCCAACTTCTAAATGGAATAACAATATCACGATCGGCTTTTAATTTTCTTAAAAGTAGCATTCTATGCTCGTCAGCCAATTTAACATGTGGAACTCTCCATACAATTTTGTCTAATTTTAATTTCCATTCTAAAGTCGCATCTGTAGTAGCATCTGCAGCTTTAATAATGTCTTTATCGTTAGAAGATCTCAATAAAACTAATTCTTGTTTAACGTTTAATATTATTTTCCTATAATCTTCAGCAAAACCAAGCAGCAAACGTAATGGAATATGAAAATCAAAATATCCATTTGGATTTGGAGTGATCGTGTCAATCGTAGGTAATACCCATCCGGCAGGTTTAAGTAAATTGGTTTCATTGGGTGTTATAGATGTTAATCCTTTTAAAGTTGTCGTAATACCTACTTTTTTAGTGGAATCAACTGTTACACCTGATATTTCATATCTAATTTCATCAAATAGGAAAGCCATAGGATTATTTATAAATGGAACTGTTGTACCAACAGTAGTACCGTCCTGTTTAGTAACTTGTCCTTCAATATACAAGTAACTTTCACATGGTAGTGTGTAAATGTCTTGATTTTGTATGGGAATACGAATTTCATCGTTATTGTTTAATTTCGATGAAGTGTAAGGGTTGTGGGTGTGATATTCTTTTTCCCATAGGGTTTCGTCGAATGTTGGACCCTGCGCTATATCCAGTATATCCATACTCGGTTAATTTTAATCCAATTCTCTCTAAGAAACGAATGTTCTCGCGTGTTAACTCCTCCACAGCTGAAGAGCTACTAATGCGGTTTCCCGTAGGTTGTTCGCTTTTAAATGTTAAACCCATGGTTTTGTATTAAAGTGTCGATTTTAAATGTAATCTAATCGTAATAGGCTCTTCTCTGAAGTCTACCAAGTTACCGTCTTGATCCAATACGCTCAAAACGATGTCTGAAATGAAAGTGGTGTTCAACGGTAGATATACCAGGTTTTGTGGCTTTTCAACAATTTTAAATCCAGGTGGTACACTTGGGTAAAAAGTATGTATGATGTGGGTGTTAGCCCCATCCCTGTAAGCACCTTGTATAATGTTACAAGTTATGTCTATACTATTGACTTTTAATATTGTTACTGTTTTCTTACCGGAATGTGTTACATCTGGTTCTAAAACAGGCTCATCGTTGGAAAATCCTAATAAATCACCAATTGAGTTTGGTTGAGTGAAATCTATATAATATTTGGAAGTAATTTCAGCTTTCATCGTATTATTATTACCTTTTAATGTTATATTGTCTTTTCCCATTTTAGTTTGCAAAAATTCATTTATATGATCAATTTCATAAGAACCTGTGGGTAACCTGCACTCTTGTAAGTCTGTAAATTTTCCACTGGCATCCTTTCCCTTATAATAATGCAATATGTTATTTTTACCTTCCGTAACATTGGGAATAGAGTTGTACGTTGTAAAATCCAATAGTGCCGCCTCCCAAAACCTTCCTTTTTGCAAGCGTAACGCTGGAAAAAGGATACTTCGTAAAGTGGACGATTTTCCTGTTAATGATACCGTATAGGAAGACATCTCAATAGTGACTGATACTTTTAGCTAGAAATTCCAAACATAAATGGCCGCATATTGAAGTATTATCAGGTTGTTCTCTTTTATAGTTATAATATATGTTTTTAGCAGATTTAAAGTAATTTTGAAGTTCTTTTGGTGGTGGCAAATTACCGAAACTATCAAAATAATATACATTGTTATTTAGTTTCTTATAACAAACCCAATGGGTGCCAGGCCCTTCAGTATTATCCAAATTTACAATTCCAGTCTCATTTTGCCACATTTTCTTTGGTAAACTGTCTTTCATAAACACACCGCGAAAAAATGGTATTTTTAAACAGGAAATATATTTAAATAATTCAATATTGGTTAATGCTTTATGTGGTATGACCAATTGATTTCTTTCATTTAATATGCACGATAAGGTCTTAGGTAAAGACCTGCCCCGTTTTTTACCATTGACCACACGGTGGGCTTCTTCCTGCCTTTTCTTGTAGATCGTCGTCTTCTTTTTATATTTCCTCCATGTTTTCTTGTGGTTGACCTCCTTTTTACTCTCCTTCTCCTCCTTCTTCCACCTCCTACTGCTGTTTTAGCCTTCATACCTGCTGTTACTGCTAAAGCTGCTGCTTTTTCTGCTATGCTAGCGTCACTTGATTTTACTCGTTGCCAAGCTATGTCCGCAAGCTTTTTGTCAGCTATTGATCTATTTTTTGAATCGGCAAACGTGGAATATGCGATATCGTGTTCTTTACAAGCCTGATCTAACTTGTTTATGCCAGGATCGCCTCTTTCCAGTCGTTTTTTCAATTTAGTTCCTGGTCCGCAATACTGATAACCTCCTGGTATATGAAATTCGTATGGTAATGCGTCTATTGCTCTATTTACTATGGATCCTACTGGAATTTGTTTTAAAGCTTTACTTAACAGAGAAACCGCTGTGGACGTGATCCCACCTCCTTTTCTTGCAGTGTCTCGATATGGACTGATGTACTTGAACGTCATTATTGTCCTTTTATAATGGCAATGTGCAACTCATGTGTTAACTCTATGACAGGTTGCACATAAATGAAGTCATTTATTGAGTTATTTACTTAAATATCAATATCACCCCAATCTGATGATCTAAACTGTTTCGTTTTAGGGTTAATAAATTATTTATTATAAATTTCTCGTTTAATATACTCACCTCTCATGGATTCAGCATAAGTATTATGACCTGATTTTCCTTGAAGAATATCTGGTGTAAAATGATTGTGTAAATCAAATATCGCATTACCTAAAACTTTTACAAGAAAATTAACAGTGACAGCATTATCTACATGTTCAGGGTCTTTAAGGTTTGTTATACGTTTATTATTACAATTATACACTTTACTATCCTTTAATGATGTTGTAATGGTCTGTCCTACAGTTGCAGCATCATTTGCTTCTATTCCTTGTGCCAAGTCTCTTATCACTCTATTATTACATGTAAACCATCTAAAATATCGATCTGGATCTAGATGTACGGTTTGTGATAAAGCAGCTGCATCATGTTTTTCATAACCCCATCCCATATTTGATAACTTTTTATCCATGCAATCCCAAGCATCATTTTTGTATGTTAATAAATTAAATTTTTCATTACCTTGAACAAATTCATCCCCTTGCT
This sequence comes from Neoaliturus tenellus, assembly GCA_030545055.2. Lineage (NCBI taxonomy): Eukaryota > Metazoa > Arthropoda > Insecta > Hemiptera > Cicadellidae > Neoaliturus > Neoaliturus tenellus. Next base: position 80,239 of record JAQYXR010000368.1, read on the forward strand.
TCGATATTACTTGATCTTGTTTTACAAAAGAGGTTGTTTCTTGTTTTAAGGTTTCCATCATTTGACCCACTGTTGCACCATCTGATGGCACCGAACCATCTTTAACATTTGCTAAACAATTATTAAAACAATCTATAACCCCTACATCACGTATGATGCAATGATCTTTAATATATTTTAGATTTACAGCATCGTTTTCAGTTTTTGGATAGCCTATATCATTAATAACAAATTTATAAAAAGAAAATCCATCTTTTGTCTTTTCAGGTATCAAAGAATGTAAATAGCGTCTATTTACGCTGTCTTTTCCATCTTTAGGGTCATCTACGTTGGATATACGTTTATTGTTAGCACTATACGTTTTCCCATTGAATTTTAACGTATTCTTTAATTCAGATGACAAATAACCTTTGTTTATTGCATCACCGTTTTGATTTGGTTTACCAACGTTGATGATTCTATGATCTTCTGCGTCATATGTGTTATTTTGTAGTCTTAATGTTGGCGATATCTTTTCCTTTAATATTTTTAGATTTACTGCATCGTTTTCATCCGTAGGATCTTTTATGTTATTTAACCTTTTATTACTCATATCATAATCTCCATCAGGTGTTTGTGGTAAACCAGCACTTCTTTTTAAACTATTGGCATAATATAACCCATCCGAGGAGTAACGTCCGAACTTGTCGACACTCATGGTGCAACTGAATAGTATTCTAGGGAGTAACGCATTTTTATGAGATTACCCCACGGTTTCGGAGTTCATCCACTAAAGCCACCCATTCGTTTTCCAATCCAGTATGACCCGCTTCTTTAGCTTCATGTATTAGTTTCATTCTATCCACCAATTTATTGATATTATTGTAATAAATCACATTTGTGTTATATAGTTTCTTCATTAAACCTGTACCCGTAACGGACTTACTTCTTTTTCTTCGTTCCTGAGCACTTACATCCAAAGTGGATGCCATAAATCTTCGTTTTACAGGTTTTCTTTGTGTTAACGGCATTGTTTGTCTTCTAGTTGGTATTAACTTGGATACAAATTCTTTATATTTTAAAGACTTAGATCTAAAAGGAGGCTGGTCAGGTAAATACTTTCTCCTATATGCATTTGTCTGTTCCAAAATATTTTTATATGCTTCCATGTCTTTTTCTTTCACTACCGATACTGAAGGCTTATTTTCAAATAATAATTCAAATAATCCTTTTGTGCCCTTATACCTTTGATCACCAATGACAATATTATCATGTTCGTCAACGTTTAACGGGCTATTACCTATCATTAAACCGTCTTCTGTTAATCTCGCTCCATAACTATGGTAATTCTTATTAGGAATTGTTCCGAGTAACATTTTTACCATGTATTTCCTTCCTAAAGGTCCTTTGTTATGAATGTTTTCACCCAACAAGCTTATGTTTGACGGACCTTCCCTTGTCTCTTCTTCTTTTTCCTCTTCACTAGCAGTTGATACAACTTCATGTCCTCTTTTGGCTTTTACTTCATATAATTCTTTTATTCCACTATAGTCCGGTGATTCTAGCTCTCTTTCGGGTTCTCCACCGGTAAAACCACTATACGTAGAGGATTCCGGGTCTTCATCACTAAACTCTTCTGATTTTACATTTTCTCTTTCAAACTTCGTAATAGGTGCAATCGCATCTCCTTCCAATACAGGTTTAGCAAATTTTTTGTTTAATTGTTTCAAGGGTTCAGTAATAGGTTTAAAAGTAGATTCAAGGAATTTCTCCCTCTCGCTAATACCTAGTTTCAATGCTCTGTTTTTAGCCCGAATAGAATCACTAAGTGATTTTATTTCTTTTACTAATTTTTCTTGGTTAACCATGTTTGTAGCAAGACGTGTTGTACAACAATGAATGTGTTATACCGCGTTTAATGTATTAATATAAATTTATCAAATCCTATCCTGTATCGACCATTGTTTAGCGGTTGTTCCTTCATAATTGTTAGAAACCCATACTTTTCAGCCCAAGCCTTTCCACACAACTCTTTAAATCGTTCAAATGTCATATCCGCATTTACATGATCAAAATATATATGTTTTAGGTTGGTTTCGTCCTGTTTAAATACAATTAACATGTTTGCATTGTCTCTAATGAGTTGTTTAGGTATTTTGCTGTAAGTTTGGCCAATATAAATGCTATCTATGTTGTTATGTCGACCCATAGCGAAGTAATTCCTTATTGTGTTTTGGTTTTCACAAGATACATCGTCGAATATAAACACGGAGAATGGTTTAGCTTCTTGTGGCTGCATGACACTCTCGCTTGCATTAAACTTTAAATATTTAACTTCAGGCACATTAGTCAGTATTTTTTCCAATAATTGATACTTTGGTTGTTGTAGTGATTTTGAAAATACATATAGATTGTTAAATCGTAATCCTTTAGGGTTTGTAATCAAATTGAATACTACATTAGTTTTTCCACAGTTGGAAGGTCCGGTAACCAGACAACGAACGGTGTTTGGTAACAAATTGCCATGTTTCCCACTATTGAATTCTGAATTATCCACTGTGAGTTCATCTATATTATTAATAGTAAAAATCTCTTTTTGTGGTACTATCTCCATCCTTTGTAATGGTTCAACCTAAAATGATTCTCTATCGTTATATCAAATCCTTTTTAGGTATCCAAGAATCTTCCGTCTTATTAAATCCTAACCATCGTACTTTGACCTTATCTTTTTTCCGTTGCAACACCTTTTCAACTAAATATACATCGCCTACTGTTGATTTTAACATTTCATGTCCATAAAACCCTCCTTCAAGCAATTGTCCTTTATTATCTTTTAAAATATATGTCTCAGGTACTGTAGGTTGTACTTTGAATACAGTAAAAACCTCATTGGTCCAATTTGGCAGGTATCTTTTACTGAATACACCTTTATATTTACTTATTCGCACTTTATCACCCACATTAAATTTTTTAGGCTTTAGTTTTTCAACTTTTGGTTTAGTATTCGTTTTTATACGTTTTAATACAAGGTTTTCATTTTTACTAGTTACTTGGTTTGGTTTCATCCCGATAGTCCTATGAAATTTGTTATTGTAATCGTTTATAAGTTTTGGTAACATATCAATCCATATGTGCGATCCTCTGTTGGAAAACATTTTATACATTGCACTTTTTAAAGTTCTGTTGAATCTTTCGATTATTGAGGCTTTTACTTCTGAATTGGTTGAATAATGGTTTATATTGTGTTTTTTCATTAAATTTGCAAATTCCTTATTAAAATATTCTTTTCCATCATCTGTTTGTAAATGTTTAATAGTATGTTTGTCTCTTTGTATAGCTGTTTCCATTGCTTTTGTAACACTTTTGCCACTTTTATCTTTTAGTGGTAAAGCATCTGCCATTTTTGAAAAACAGTTAATAACAGTCAATATGTATTTATATCCTTTATTTTGTTTGCTATAAGGAATCATTTCGATTAAATCCGCTTGATATAAATCATTAATTCCTTTTATCACCGTATTTCTTCGTGGAAACTTTCTTCTTGCAGGTTTATGAAGTTCGTTGACAATTTGTTGCTTCAAGTCCTTCATATTGCAGGTTTCAATGTTTGTTGTATCACATGTATAATCACAATGAATGTTGTTTTAAATATTCACATCATTTATATGGGTCAAGGTCATCCAAACTTGTGTAAAAAAATGGGGAACACGGCGTTGGACTTGCCGTGTTCCCCATTTTTTTACGGAAGGAGAAAGGAATAAGGTCGAAGTTGTAGAAGGACGAAGAATAGGTTACTAGTTGATAGGGTTTAAGGAGTAATGGCCGAAAGGAAGAGTGTGGATTTTGTCGGGCAACATATGTCTTTTATCATCCCGAGCTGACAGTGCTTTTTTAATTTCGGTGACACTGTAGACTTGATGCTTGAAGCTTCGGATATTGTTGAATGTTGCTGATATCGTAGTATCTTCAAACAAACAAGTCTTGTAGTGGTCAAATGTTACGTGTTTTTTCAAATAAGATGTCTTCACTCCTTTTGCTTTCTTGACTGTCGGTGTGTTGTTCTCGTGGTACATCTTAAATGAATATAATTTCGCCATCAGCGCTACTATTTCTTCTAAAGGCATTCCATTTGCTTCATCTTTGAATTTTCCAATTACTTTTTTATTTTTTTCATTGAAATTTGGATGGTTCTTCGGATAGTCAGAAAAGTCGAAATCTTCTTTGTATGGAAAAGTCCTTAGGTCTTCATACATGTCCAAAGTCTTTATCCAGTAGATAAACGCGTCCGTATCCATGTATGCGACTCCAATGTTTTCCCTTCCGTAGTGTTTAACCATTTTGTTATAATGGAAATCATACATCAGGGTTTTACTTATGTCCAAAATCGACATACCTATGTATAACGGACGGTCCATGACTATTGTTGTTTTCTTCATACTGACAGCGACTAGATTTTCGTTTATAATCATGGATGTTCCGAAATTTGGTTTTTGCACTAATTTTTCCAATTTCCTAGGATCACTCACTAATTTTACATTTTTGTGTTTTCTTTTGTTCTCCAAGGTCTTCCCAAAGATGGCATTGTTCATTAATTTATAGAAGTCCTTTTCAAATGCTGTTGTCGCTGCAGCTCTTCTTGTAGTGTTGGAATCAATATATGGTTTCAACCAACAAGACTGGGTGAATTCAATTGCTCTATGAATTCTCACTATACGTAGACCCAATTCGAGAGCCTGTTGAACTACCCAGTAGTGAGCCACATAGCGATCTTTATTCTCCAAGGTCATCATCAATTTTGGCCATCTTCCTGTCGGTGAAACTTCAGTCTTGGCTAGGAGAGGCAAGTCGTAGTGATGGTCATGAAGGTGCTCCGGGTATTCAAAATCACAGTCCAAAATATAGCCTTTTGGACCATCCTTTGGAATCTGTGAGATGTCTCCGATGGTGGCCGGGTCGATCCATTTGAAGTCAGCGTAGGGAAGCGGATTTGACATTGCCCAACCATAAAGGTTGTTTGCGTCAAAGTAGCCAAGGTAGACCGATGGTTGTTGCTCGTCGAAGCCGGGGATGTACTTGTTGTTGGCTTTGACATGACGTGTTACAGCTTGTGTCAAACCGCCCCGTACACCAGATTCCATCATGAGCACCATATCAATATCCGTTAGAAGTTCCAGTCGACAGTTGGTTGACTTTAGCATAGCTTGCCATGCTAATCCTGGAGATGTGTACGAGTGTAGAGGGTCCAGTCCATAGGCGGAGAAGCAGGTGTTTCGAAATTCTTCCATCACATCGCACAGCAGAGTTACGTCCAATTTTATATAAAAGTCAGAATATTCCCCTAAGGTTTGAATGTTTAGTTGGTTCCAAACATTACAAGCATGATTGTAGTCTTCAACGGAGATTTCACTTTCGTTTAATTTGCTGTTGAAGGCTTCAATCGGTGGTAGACTGGTTTCTTCAAATTTTTCTGTAGAAGTTATGTAATCGTAGGGGAACACTCCTTTACGTAATACTAAGTCCAATTTATCTTCAGGTACAATCTTGCTGGTTTCTTTTAAGTCTTCTCTTCGTAGATTCTCAGACAATCTGCTCAAACTAGATGCCATAAATCTATAAGAGTCTACAAAGCGAAGTTTAATTTTACCTACTGTTTTTGAGAAACTGATATACTTTTCCAATGTTGTAGCAAGAACATCGATTTTACCATTATCTCTTCCTAATTCTGGAATAATGAAGTGGGAGTCGTAGCCGCTAAGATTGTGTAACACTACAGGGATAAAGTTTGGCAGTTTGTAATTTATATTGCATGAATTACAAGCAGGTCCTCTGTATAACCCTGTGAGGTGATCATGATCTCTTACTTTTGGATTTTCTTCACTGAAGCTCTTCTTACATAGATAACATCTTGTTGCTGAAATGTATTCTTCTTGTTGATTTTGGTTCAAAGGTTCCATGGGTAAAACATTACCGTATAAGCGTTCCGCCTTTTCAGCAATCTCATACAACTGGTCTACAAAATACTTAGCAGCTTCTTCCCCACGGTAGAGTATCGGAGTGGATGTTAAGCCATAGTCTTGCAATTGTTCTTCAGGTAAAGTAGATTTCACCAATAAGCAAAAACTGTTAGGTTGATGCAATTGATATTTGGTTCTTCTAGTTACTTCACCATCCGGAAGTTCCTGCGGCACTAACGTGGATTCAAAGTCAGCATAGATAACTAGTGGAATCCGGTATTGGTGAACTGTTTTATTGAACTGGACAAATGCTCTAGATGGTGGTGGCAGACTAATCTTCACTTCATAGTTGTCATTACAAAGCCGCTGGTGTTCCGACAACCACTCCGATCCTCCACGTCTCAACTCTTTATATGTGAAACAGAAACATCTTTTACACACTGTTAACCTACGTTTCTGTTTTGATAATTGATTTTTAACCAAGGCTGCAAAGTCCTTTATCCACACATAATGTGAAATTTCACCCTTAGTTATCAATAACAGATCCGTGTGGTTTCTTTCCTCAACTTTTGATACTCTCAGATGATAAACACTATTGGAATCATCTAAACCAAACACATTTACAGAAACACCTGGGTTTTGTTTCTCAAAATTACCAATACTTTTAACACTAACAGGGTATGACAAACCTCGAAAGTTGTAGCGGTGTTGGACATTTTGATACGCTCTGCTAACTCTACAAGGATTTTCTTGCACATATTTTGTTAGCATAGCATATTTAAAGCATTCATTGTCCTCATTTTGCACATTGATACAAGATTTGGTAGCTTGTATCTTCTTTGGCAAAGGTATATAACTACTACCCCTTATACCATATCCGTGCTTGTGAACCCTTACATCCATACCTTCAATCGATGACAGACTCCAGCCGGATCCTCTTCCTTCATGTTCTTGCAGTTTAACTAGCATTTCATGCAAACATTCTTCAATAATTTCATTGATATCAGATTCAGTTGTAAGGGTTCGGTTTTTGGTAATGAATGCTCTTAATGCCGTTTCACCATCAGTATTGGTAAACTTTGATTCTAACACCAGTCCAAATTTAATGAAGTTCAATCTCTGTAATTCTTCTTTTAGCGTTTTTCCAACAAGTACTCTGGCCTGGGTTATAAAATTATCTAATTCCAATTGCACATTATCAATTTTAAAATGTGTTACAACTTGTCCTGGTAAGGCCGTGGTGCGCAGTTGTCTCACATCTTCCAGTTCTTCTTCCGTGTCCTCTTCTTCCGTGTCCTCTTCTTGCATATCCTCTTCTTCAATAGGTCTTCTAGTAGTGGATGGTCCAGCACCAGCAAATTGGATCACACTAGGTCTTTTTCTTTGCATTTGCTGTAGATAGCTGTCCCAGTAGTCCGTCTGCTTCTGGTGCTCTTCCAAAAACCGGTCAATTGAGTCTAAGTCTATTTCATCCATGGTAATATCTTCTTTTCTATCTTCGTCTTCATGTAATTCTCTATGTATGGTGAAAAGATCTTCGTCTTGAAAGATTTCCCCACAAATATCGCAAAGAGCCATTTCAAACAGTTTGGCTTTGAATGCACACTCTGTGAATGTCCACGCAATAATGAGCAGCGCACTCCACAGGGACCCTTTATATCCGAGGCAGATAGGTGGGGAAAGTGACGTCATATGGAAACAGGTTATCACTCATGTGCTAAATTTAGCCTTTACACAACCGTTTTGTAATACATTTATCAGTAGGCTTGATAAATTGATGATATTTGGTCTAGATTCAATAATTTGTACAAGTTTTTTCAAAGACGTCTGTTTGAGCAAGTTTATGTAGGTCAAGGTCATTTGGAATTATTATTTTGAGCGGGGGATAGAGCACTAAGCAGCATCATTTACTACAAAGTGCTCTATCCCCCGCTCACATTCTTTTTTTTAACTTTTTGTTTAAACTTTTTACAAGGGTGAAACATCACCATCAGAGTCGGAATCATCCTCATCACGGAATAGGCAGCGATGACAATACATAATTCTTCTGGCAACTAACATCCTATCCATTGGACGATGGGGAGTGTCTTGTTCTTGTTCTTCTTCTTCGATTTCCAATTGGAATTCCATTTCCGACTCAGATGACGACTCTAATGTTTCGTAGGCGTGCAAGTCCACTTCATTATCCGTTGAACCAGCTTCGTCAGAGTCCGTTTCAATATCCATTATCTCTTCCTCCTCCTCTTCTTGATCAACCGCAGGTAGTTGGTCCTCTACTTCTATAATTTCTAGAGGTATTACCTCCAGAATAGAGACAATTCTGTTGCGATGGAACACGGTGTTGTCAAGTGGAGCCATGGTATGGAAGTGTTGTATCCATCCAATTTGCTTACCCTTTTTATACCCCCACCAACTATACAATTTATGTGGGTCAAGGTCACGTAAAGATACCCTTTGAGCGGGGGATAGACCACTAAGCAGCATGCTAGTCCATTGCCGCAAAGTGATCTATCCCCCGCTCTGTTCTACAAAACCTCAATCAAGTCCAAGTCCAAGTCCTGTTTAACACATTTTATTCTAATTCCATATCCAATTTAAAAATTTCAATTTCACATGGTTTACATTCCTGATGTATCAAACACTCCAGCTCCCTAAACATATCGTCCAGTTCGTCCAAATTATGATGTCCTACTTTTAACACATGAAGGTGGTTCATGCTTTGCATTGTAGCATGACCATCAACAAACAAGTTTCTTTTCCACGCTAACATAAATTGGCAGTTTTCTTGAAAGATTTCTCTCACCAAACAATCATACACAGCCGTCAACATGTCTCTACAATCTTCATAGTGTACCATCACAGAATACCTGTCCAAGTTAGCACCAAGCAGCGATCCACTCATTGTTTCTAGCGTTCCACTGGAAGGTTCAAAGCAGAATGAAGTCGAGATGTATAGACCCCCTCTTTTATACCAGTTAACCGGTTGTCCTTGCTGTAAAGTGGGTCAAGGTCATCCAATGCTACCCTTTGAGCGGGGGATAGACCACTAAGCAGCATGCTAGTCCATTGCCGCAAAGTAGTCTATCCCCCGCTCTGTATTCTACACACACACACACACACACACACACACACACACACACACACACACACACACATGTCCATGTCCAAGTCTTTCATTACATACCCAATATATATTCAGTTCCTTCATCATCACTATCACTCATCACTGCTTCCACAAACTCCACAGGATTAAAGTTAAATTGTTTCAATTGTTCTTTTAAGTTTTCAATTTGTTGGTCCTTTACTTCTAAAACACTGTGAAGATGTGATATGTAGTCCGCTGCCTCGTTGATGCTTGCTACTCTCGGATCGCCTAACTTCAAGCTGGGAACTACACCCTGCAGCCTGAAGTACGCCATACGCCTTTCTTGCTCCTGCCGTTGACCAGGACTGAGCAAGCCTTGTCCGTCTTGGCTTACCTCCAGCAAGGTCCGTAGCATCGGAGCTTTGCAGGCGTTTGCCCGAGCAACAGTTATGCTGTGGAATGGTCGAGCAGGTCCACGAGTAGCAGGCAGAACGTTGGCAGCACGCCTTCTTGAAGAAGAAGAGGAAGCCTGAGAAGTTTTGGAGTTGAAAGCCATGTTACAGTGCTGTATTCAGCTAAGCGGTACAAAGCAGAATAACCAAACTGCACGTTAATACCCGTATATATACACTTATCAGTGGTGGGGGTACTAGCTAGCCTTGGTAAAGTGGGTCAAGGCCATCCAAAAACATTACCAGAACGGGGGATAGATCACTAAGTGGCATGTTAGTCCATTGCCACAGAGTGATCTATCCCCCGCTCTGTATTCCGCATTCACACACACATTCATACAAACACGCAAGTCCCAGTCCGAGTCTTTACCCACACCTATCCACTCTCATCCTCACTATCATCACTATCATCTAACAATCTGTCACACTTCATAATTAGTTTTTCCCATTCTTTCCGGATCAAAAGTATTTCACTGTGTGCACTCTCCAACAACCTCTTCTTTTCCTCTAACAACCTGTCCTTTTCCTCTATCAATACGTTACAACCTTTAATATATCTTATAGCAGCTCTAACAGTGTCTTCCTGTGAAGATGCACCAACCACTACACCTGGCACTACCTGCTGGAGTTCTTCATACAAGCTAGACTCTCTTCTGGAGGCTCCACTGCTGCACAACTCCGTCTTGCTCGGAGTGAATCCGAAGAACCGAACGCGACTCTTTGACAGGCGGCCCCGCCGGATCGGTCCAGAGCTTGAGCCAGAGTTGGATGCGGTCGGGCCAGAGGTAGAGGCTGGAATGTTCATGGCTGACATGGTAGTATTCAGCTAAACAGTGTAAAGCAGAATGAGAAGACGGTTGATCACCACTCCTATATATACCCATTTTTAGTGGTGGGGGTAACCCCGGGGTGAGGGAGGGGGTGGGGGTGGGGGGGGTGGGGGGGGATAGCTTAAGGACTTCCACTAACTTTCCCTTAGTCCTCGCGGTCATCGGTTTTACATACCTTTAGCACACCCATCATTTTGGTTTCTTCAATAACTTTACACACCTCAAAAACCCAAGCAAACAGCTCATCTATGTTGTTATAATTAATTTTTGTCCAGTGTTCATACTTGTGGGTTTGTTTGTTTATAATACATAGATAAAATGTAGACCCATCTCGTCTTATACAACACTCAACTTCCATTCTATGCCGGTTTAGCACTTCCCAAGCATTGTGTTCATTTATCAAGAAGTCTCCACCTTTGTTATTGTACTGTGACATGTTTACCACAGAGCATAGGAACGGACTGAAGCAAATGAACGGCTCGTACAAGCTTATTAAAAGCGTTAGAGTGGGGGGTATCACGTGATACACGACATAAGTTGTAAGGTTAGCAGTTTACTTTAAACAGTAATTTATGTGGGTCAAGGTCATTCAAACTTTAAAAAATTTTTACCTCCAAACACTTGTAGCAAGCTACAAGCGTTTGGAGGTAAGTTTTTTATTTGTTAAAGATTTTTGTAACTTAGTCTTCACCCTCAAGGACACGGTTTGAGATTGTCCCAGTGACTTTACATCACCGCCAGGTTAAAGTATTATACAAGTCAAGTGTTTTTTTATTTTTTATTACTTGACTTGTATAATACCCCTCTCCCTTACTTTAAGAGGGTTAAGACTAAATTTGGAAAAATAATTTGGAAAAAGACTTTTAAATATTGTCCAACACAACCTAACAATTTTGATTTTTTGGTGAGCCCATGTCCTAGTCCATTTCCCAAACAGATAGGCATCCTTTTCTTCGAATTAAATAAGCCCCGGGGACAAAAAATTCTCTTTGTACCATCGCAGGTGGTACTTTCATTCTATGAAGGCGGCCATCACCTTTTAGAATGATTTGCACATTTATGTTAAATGCTCCATAAGCTTGAACAATGAAATAATATTTTTTGTCCCTCTTGAGCCTATTAATTTTCAGCTTCTGCGGACTGTTGGGGTGTTTGAACTTGGACTTTTCAGGCATAATATTAAGGCTATAGGGCTTTGGTGTCGGAATTTTGATTTTCTTATTCAAGTGTCGTTGGCAACGATCTTTTTCTGGAAGAGCAAAACTCGGACAACAAAGAACCACAGCCTCTCTGCTAAACCAAACATAATCGCATTTATCACGCTTGCCAGCAGGACATTTAACACGATTACGTTTCTTTTGTGTTGGACTCTTAGTGTTTTGGAGCTTCTCCGAATTAGGCTGGCTAGAAGAAATAGGGGTGGAAGGGGGTGGAAGAGGCAAAGATTGGTCAAAAGGTATGGAGCAAACAATTTTGGGAGGGGTAGGAGAGCGTGTTAGGTCTATGGAGGGAAGTTCAGGGGAAAAGATGGATTTACGGGGTGCTTTGGTTGGTGTGGATGGCATGGGGGATATGGGTGAGGGACATTGTGATTTGGTGTAGGATAGGATTTTCTTTGTGCGGCTATAGGGGGTTATCCTCGACCTTGACGCCTCTTGAAACACCGCAGACTCCGATCCCGAGTCTGATAGCAGCGAGAGTGCAGGAGAGGCTATCAGGACTCGTCCGCTGGGGTTTTTTGATGATGCCGCAGGTGCGCCAACCTCTTCCGAAGCTGCAGGTGCGCCAGTCTCTTCCGATGCTGCAGGTGTGCCAACCTCTTGCAATGTTGGTGGCAATGGTGAGAGGCTGGGCATCGAGGCAGGCTGCGGTGGCGGCGGCGGCGGCGGCATCGTCAGGCAGCTCAGAATCTGCGCTGTCATGAGGTATTCTAGGATCGGAGCGGAGGACGATGAGGGCTGAGGCGTGTTGGCCGAGGTTGAAGAAGCTGGTGGGTAATTCTTGAGCTTAAGACCCATCTTGATGAAGCGAATAAATGAAGAGTAAATATGAAAAGAGTAAGTATGAAAAGAAGATTGAAATAACTAAACAAAATCTCAGGAGCGAGAGAGGACCGTCCGGTACGGGAACCTGGACAGGAATGAGAAGTGCATGCCACCCGGCCGCCTTATATCCCCACCGGGGCCGCCACGCCCAGGATATCAGGGGTGGGGGAGGGGGTGGGGGTGGAGGGGGGGGTCGCACTTTTTGTCGGGGGGGGGGGTCGCACTTTTTGTCGGGGGGGGGGGGGGGGGTTCGCACTTTTTGTCGGGGGGGGGGGGGTTCGCACTTTTTGTCGGGGGGGGGGGGGTGGGGGGGCTCGCACTTTTTCAAAAAAATAAGCCCCACTTGGGACATTTATGTTGCCATCGCTGAAGCCTCCCAAGAGACCCAACTATAAACAATTCCAAACTTGTGCGTTACTAATACCTAACTGTTAACTTTTAAAAGACCTCTATATATATAAACTGTGTTAATAAGATCTGACTGTTAAAGATTTTGAAAACTTTTATATTTAGGTCAAGGTCACGAAAAAACTTTAAAAAAATTAAGCCCCACACCCCCCTATGGGGGTGTGGGGCACTTGGGTTGTCATCGCTGTAGCCTCCGAAGAGACCCAACTATGACAACAAGGCAACATCCAATGTCGTGTACCCTTCACCACGCGAGACTTGTAAACATTTACTGCATTTCCAACTAATAACTTTTCCAATAGCTAACGAAATGTCATTTACATAATTTTGAAAGAAACTGAGGACGCCCTAGTGGCTTACGTCCTCGGTCCGAGTGCAGAGGCCATCGGCTCATTACCCCCGTATAAGTGTACAAACGGACCACCTCCTATTTCTCAGCCGCATTGAAGCATGCATGAGAGGAGCCTAACAATTATAAAAAAAGTGGCTTTACACGGGGGCCTACTCCCGTAACCCTATCTTTAATATTTTTAATTTAGCAATGCAGTAAATTTTTACAAGTCCTATGTGGGTCAAGGCCACACGGACATTAAAAAATTTCGGCCCCCGTACATCCATGGCGAACCACGAATGTTCGGGGGCCTTGGGGACAAAAAAACACAAATAGCTAACAAAGTTTCATTTACATAATTTTGAGTTTCCAGAAGGGAAACTAACTGAGGACACCCTAGTGGCTTACGTCCTCGGTCCGAGTGCAGAGGCCATCGGCTTATTACCCCCATATAGGCGTACAAACGGACGCTCCTATTTCTCAGCCGCATTAAAGCATGCATGAGAGGAGCCTAACAATTATACAAAAGTAACTTTACACGGGGGCCTACTCCCGTTCCCTGTCTTTACGATTTACTTTGAGCATTGCAAAAGCTCAAGGGGGAAATGCTACAACAAGCGTATACAATTTAGAAAAATATAACACACTTACAACACACAATTGAGCTCAACGTAGTCAATGCTGGAACAAGCACATACACGTTAAACACATATAACAAACAAGACACAAAGGATAAAAGACACACAGGAGACATAAGGTACAAGTAAAACACTCTCATATAAAACAATTCGCAATACCCAAACGCAAGCGCAATATCTTACAACTAATACATGTCTTAAAGTTAGAGTAGACTTCGCTAAACACTGAAGGCGCCATTCAATGTTTAGTGATGCCTATGGCGGTCCGTCCCGATCGTTCACGTTCAACGCGCGGGAGCGGACTGCGAGCCGGCTCTGGCTGGGCCCCCTTATATCCCCACCGGGGCTGCCACGCCCAGGATATCAGGGGTGGGGGAGGGGTGGGGGTGGAGGGGGGGGTCGCACTTTTTGTCGGGGGGGGGGGGGTGGGGGGTTCGCACTTTTTGTCGGGGGGGGGGGTTCGCACTTTTTGTCGGGGGGGGGGGTCGAGGTAAATTAAGTGGGTCAAGGTCACCCACAACACTTGTACTCTAAGTGTTGGCTATACCCCCACCACAACTGGGTCCCTAGGCTGCACAACACCGCTTCGCCAGTATGTCTCCGGCTTCCATGCGGTGCGCCTCGCTGTTCTCTAGCTCTCTATATGTAAGTAATTTTACAAGTTCTGAATGTAGGTCACTACACTTTGACTCTGGGACGATATCGACTTGTAGTATTTCAGTGTTTTGACTCAAGGTCATCACACTTTAACTCTAGCACATCGGTTATCGTACCAGAGGTGCTCAATAACCTAACTTGTAATGTTTAGGGTGGCGTTTGCACGCCACGTGGTATCGCCATGAGTGTCCAGTCCAAGTTTTAAGTTAAATTAATTTTACTGTAATCTTTTCCATTTCTGCTTCGTTTTGCCAAAGTATAAGGTGTCGCTTAATAAAGTGGTATTTCTCTAAAGTTATAGGAGATTGCAAGGATACAATTAGTTTATTTAGGAGACTCTTCATCTTGGAGTTTAACACAATTTCCACTTTGACTTTGCTTCCTTGGCTCTCACAGCCTAAGCTGTACAGAAATGTTTCTTCTAGTGCCAACTCGGGCCAAGAGAACAGTGTGTTGACTGTAGGACAGCTCATGGTGAAGTGATGCGAAACTCCAGCGTACCACCTCACCTTCCCCCGCCACTGTGACCTTCCCCCACTCCTGCTGTTTCCCCCACCTCTTTTCCCTTGACTCATGCGCTACAAGCAGTCTCTCAGTATTGTGCGGACTTTTGTGAGGGGAAGCCATGTCGCGGGACGCTTTAGGTAAGAAACTTAGCCGTGTTAAGACTTTATTAGTTGCTCACTGTCCACCACTGAAAGTTAAGAGAGTTTCAACTTTAGCTAAGTGGCGCAAACTGTTGCGCGGACACCCTAAGTTTTATACAAAACAGACTAATGTCAGTTTTACTGATGAGGATTTGTTTAAAATATTGGATGAAATGACTTTTCCTTGCAAAATTCAGTTAGTTACTCCCATTCCTGACAGTTTAGAGTCTTAGTCTCTCAAGCCGATATACCTAGAGTACACGGAGCCTGACAGTCAGTCACTCGGTGGCTGTCGTGGGGTGCGCATCGGTGTCGGCGCTCTGTAGTTGTTAAGTGTTCAAGGTCACAGTAATATGAAATTGCGGATGTTGTGCTTGTTCAATGGCCTCTGAGGACTAGTGGATGACGGTTTAAGCAAGGTCATGTCGCAAACTCGAGTTTGACTTGGCACTTTTGCTGTTTCTCATCGCAAATTCGCTCCAAGTCTTCAAGGTCACGTGGACTCTGACTGAAACTCGGAGCGTAGTGCGAGAAACGGCAAAGGTGCCAAAAAATTTTGAGTTTCGGCGTGACCTTGACCTTAACAGTGTCAGTGACGTCATTTTGATGATGTAATGGATGATGACGTCATCAGCATGTCATTTCTGTGACGTCATGGGTGTGACGTCACGGAAATGACGTCATCGATGGTTACGTCATCAATTACGTCATCGATGACGTCATTTTGATGACGTCATGGGTATGACGTCATCGATTGCGTCATCATCGATGACGTCATCGATTACGTCATCGATGACGTCATCGGGGTCATTGACCTTGGCGATGACGTCATCACATTCCTCAGAGGTCATTGAACTGAGCCAGCAACCGCAAAAACACACTACTGAGGTATATAAACCATTTTTATTTGACTATATTGGTTTTCCAACAAAGAGTTCATCACATATGATTAAAGTCGTATACAGGGCGTGCCTAATTTATTTTAACATTACAGATATTGTTCCTGTGTAAAACGCAAAACAAAAATTTTTGCAATAATTTTGTAAACACTAGAAATAATTTAAGAACCATTTTTTTCTCCTGCAAACTTTCAATTTAAATTTTATTTTGTACCGAGCCTTGCAACTCTGAGTGGAGACTTATTATAACTATTTTTTTAATCAATTTTTTACAATTAGTATTTTCAAAATGGTGACTGTTTAAAATCTTTAACCTTAAATTGCATAACAACTACGTAAATGTAGTTAGTATGTTATTATGTACTTGTTAGGACATTTAAATTAAAATCCAACCATGTTAAATTCATGAAATCGGTTAATGCTCAGATGCGGGACTATTTGTATTTAAATCGCTCTATTTTGTTCATTTATGAACCGATTTCCATATTGTTTACATAGTTGGATTTTAATCTTCTAAAAAACATATACTAACATAAAATTTGCTACCTTATGTATTTTTATGCAATTGAACGTTAAATATTTTAAACAGCCGCAATTTTAAATATATGAATTGTAAAAAAATTATTATTTTTCTTCGATTATGTTTTTGCCTAAAAAAAGCTGTATACCGAGTTTTAAGGTACTAAAATAAACCGTTCTTAAATAAAAAAAATTATTTTATAATACTGCACGTAGAACAGCCGTTTTCTAGCCTGTTTTTAGTACACAAAGTCGGCGTTTTCTGTAGCCTTTTAAAAGTGCACCGAAAAAACATCTGTTAATTTTTTCCGTGCCCTAACCTCAAAAGTTGTTTTTTTCTTAAGCAAAAACCATACCAATTCAAAGCAAATAAGGGCAATGTAAACAAAAAACTACTTTCAAACTACAATTTTAATGCAAGATTTTGACATTTCTTTACTTCAACGAATATATCATCTGTTTGTAAGAAACATTTAAATTAAGATGGAAGTCAACTAATAAACGTAAACAGATAATGAAATTTAAATTAATTTACTTTAAAATGAGTTATCTATTTTATTTTTTGCAGTATGATGAAAAACGTTGTTCATCACTTGTACAGAAAGTGTTTTTTCTGTTCACAATCGCTATTTCCTGTGTAAAACGCGATTGCGCACAGAAAAAAGCCACTTTCCGTCCTATTCATGAAAACTACTGTTCTTAAAGAACACAAAATGGCATCTGTATGGTTAACTATAAAGTTTTGGATATTTTAATTATTATAATTTGGTTTGTCCCTAGATTACTAATAATACCTAAGAGGTCGGTAGGGAGATCATGGACACCCTGTAAATTAAAACTAGGACTTTAAAAGATGATTAATTTTTGTTGTAAATGGTATTCACATATGCTGATTGTAAGCATGAACTTCAGGTGTGTAACATAATTACCAAAAGTGAATGCTAAAAGGATAAAAGCCCAGACGTGCAAGGTGCATAACTCTCTATTAGGCATCCACCACTAAAAGCTTCTTGAGTAACTTGCCTTGCAACACTTGGAAATTCAGTGGAATGGAAATTGTCTTTATTGGTATTGGGTTTTATTTTTACTTGTTGAGAACAAGTGTTGTTAATGTTCTCTGAAGTTGGCTCATGAATTATGTTTATAGCTCATAGAGTATCCTGTATTTCTTTGACATGGTAAGATACCAGTTTTTAATTTGATTTGTTACATTCGAATAAATTTAATTTTTTTTATTTAGAAATTACATAATGGTACTAACTACATACGTTTGTACCTTTTATGTTTGAGCTACGTATTTACTACCTATATTGTTTTATTTATATTTACTTTTCACTTGCAATGCCATTTTCGTAAATTTTATTTATACGTAAAAAAAAACTTATGCGTCCCAAAGCAATATATTATAGTGTGCATTACCTCAAATTATTATTAATTTTTGCATGTTAATTTATTATTACGTTTATATCTGTTTTAACGTTATATATTATTTATTTTTCCGTAGCACTCGTACTTGTTTTTAAGATAGAGACTGCATTATTTTTTACTCATCCTCCACTAGATTTCATTTGAGTTGAATATCATGTATCAATACTGTGTAATAATAGCTAATAATTTTATGTTAATTATAATTCAACAAGTAGGTACTCAAGTTTTACACTTAAAAAAAAAACTAAAATGTTATGAATAATCTGGAAGTTCAAAGAGTGTATTATGTTTCATTAAGTTTGTAATGAATCAAGTTAAATATTGATACAAATTGTTTATACTGTGAGAAACTCCATTTTGAAATTGAGTAATGTGACATTATTTCCACTATTAACAGATAGATGGACCAATTTGCAGTTACTCCATTTCCCTTTTGTCTAAAAGCTTAACCGCCTTCCATTGAGGATGTAAATTTGAACTGTGGGATGTGCCATTAATGTATTACAGTACAGTACAAGATCGGCTATGGTTGATTCTCGACAGGCAAATAATTTTCGAACATGGTTGAATATTTTGATGAATGAAATTAGTCATAGGGCATTCATTTATTATGTTATTAATTGCATTCTATTGATGCGAAAACAATGTAGGTTAAATTCATCAACACTTTATTGGTTATTTTTATTATTAAATTTAGTCATACAATTAATATTATATTCTAGTCAATCTCTCGTCATCTTAAGCCGCTTGCCCACGAGACCGATTTTAAGACATTTGATTCTTCTTACAAATTACTATTGGAAATATGAAAACTCCTAAATAGGTGAACTATTACCTATCCTGTTCAACACTTGAAAATAAAAACCATAAACGGATTGGGAAAACTTTAAAGGGTGCATATGGGAGCAAACTGCATCGCGGCATAGGCGAGTTTATACAGTACAGGGTGTCCCGGAACTCTCTGTAACCTTTTTGTATATTTGTTCCTTGCATCTAGACAAGAAAAAAACATCATACAAATAGTGGTCTAAAATCCATCGTTTAGCCACTAGCCGCCATTTTGTTTTTTTCACGTAATAATTCTTATTTCGGTAAAGGATAGTTGTATTCAGTTCATATTTGGTATAAATCTTTATCATACTAATGTACATTTTCAGGAAAAAAATAAATTTTTTCCACTGTGTATTTTCAAAATGGCGGCCATTTTAAATATTCTAACTCAAATATCTCAAATTTGGTAAATTTCAAAAAATTTTACTTCGTACAAAAAAGTTGCCAAATTTAATTATCTAACCAACAATACCAAGTTTGTAAGGATCTGATTACAAATAACGGAGTTATTGCGGTTTTTCTCCAAAAAAACATTGATTTTGCATTATAATTAATGCAAATTATGGAAATTTTCACAGAAAAATCGCAATAACTCCGTTATTTGTTATCAGATCCTTACAAACTTGGTACCGTTGGTTAGATAATTTAATTTAGCAACTTTTTTGTACGAAGTAAATTTTTTTGGAAATTTACCGAATTTGAGATATTTTAGTTTGAAAATTACAAATGGCCGCCATTTTGAAAATACACAGTAGAAAAAATTAATTTTTCCCTGAAAATATACATTACTATGATAAAGATTTATACCCAATATGAACTGAATACAACCATCCGTTAGGGAAATAAAAATTATTACGTGAACAAAACAAAATGGTGGCTAGCGGCTAAACGATGGATTTTAGACCACTATTTGTATGATGTTTTTTTCTTGTCTCGATGCAAGGAACAAATATACAAAAGGGTTCCAGAGAGTTCCGGGACACCCTGTATATTTATATTACTTGATGTGGATTTTTCCCAAAATGGAACAGCATATTTTAATCAAGGTATATCATTCCATAGTATGTTGTTAGTAGGATATTTCTAATGAAAAATAATGTCAATCTTCTTCGTAAATATATACCGGCATAGATCGTTTAAAAAA
Organism: Neoaliturus tenellus; assembly: GCA_030545055.2. Taxonomy (NCBI): domain Eukaryota; kingdom Metazoa; phylum Arthropoda; class Insecta; order Hemiptera; family Cicadellidae; genus Neoaliturus; species Neoaliturus tenellus. Next base: position 100,086 of record JAQYXR010000368.1, read on the forward strand.
TCATATTAAAATGTACCTTGAAACTTAATTTCTTATCTATGATTATTCCTAGGAAGTTCACCTGATTCTGTAGATTCATTAGAACAATTTTTTATTGGCACAGTATTGTTTGTATGTTTTCATAACTTATTTCTGAGGAAGTGGTAATAATTATACGGTATTATTTAAACTTTTATTTACTTTAAAAAGTCATCTCAAAGCTATTTTTTCCATCATGCATTTTGCTTTTTTGCCGTCATGCGGTTCATGTGTTGCAGTATGATGGAAAAGCAATTTGTTAAAAGTGTTAGGCTGAGAAAATCGATTGGTTTATTTTATATAGTGAATATTTAGGCTGTTCTTTCTTTAATTTATTACGATAATTACATTTGTAATTCGTTTTAATGACGTTAAGGTTTTTTTCAGTCCATATTTAAAAAACAACACTCCCTGTTTATCTCTCACAGCAGGATGACGTGCCAAGTCATCAACGCCCTTCCCAGTGTAATTTATGCCAATTTCCTCCCCTTTCTTTTGCGTGTTGCGTGTTCTTAAGCACGCCTGGCCCGTGTCGCTCACCCGCTACAGCAGACGTTGATTACTTTACTTTGCAATGAACAGAGTAAAGATACTTTTAAGCTAGTAGATTTTTTTGTCTTTAATTTTATATTTGCGACTGTACAAAAAAAATATATAAAGAGCAAATTTGCTAATAACATAAAAAGAACAATAACATGATTCATAAAACATGAAAGAGTAGGCTCAGAAGTCTTCCTCCTTTCTTGAACACCGTACAAACATCTATATATATATATATATATATATATATATATATATATATATATAATACGTGATGCCCTTTTTTTGTTAACACTACTCCTCCCTTATTTCTGGACCAATTTTTAAGTTTGTGGTGTCAAAAGAATGGTCTCGTAGTTTTGCAATAAGGTTTTAGATTTGTGATATTTTAATTCTGAAGCCCACTGGAGGCCCTTAAAGTTCGTATTTTGTCCATAAGATTAACATGGGGAACAATTGTTATTGAATTAAAACTAAAACCGCTGTTGATAGTAAAACAGACAAACACATGTTAAAAGCTATCTGAATGCTGAATAAAAGCGATTTAACTGGTGCGGTATTGAAATATAAACACAATTCCATTATTTAGTTCAAGGAGCAAGGAGGGTCTATTGTGTGGGACAAATTGTATGTTGTGCCTTTTTCTCAAAATGTAGCAGGTAGATTTTGGTTGAACTTTTTATTAATGTGTATTTGGGCACAAAAATAAGTTTTGTAACTCAACAAAAAAAAATCATTCTACTGATGCACAATAACGAGTTTTAAAATTTAAATTTTTGATGTGGGTCGTAAGAGTTATCAGATTACTATCGAAACAACAACGAAAGACAGTAAAAATTAAAATTGAACACTAAATGTTTGCGCATGGGTTTTCAAACTGCTGTGAACTAGGAAAAGGGGTAGTTGGTTTTTGGTGTAAACTTAATTACAGTAACCCGTAATGTGATACTGTAAAAAATTTAATGCAGAATGCTTTAAGCTTATCGTCTATACTGGAGGTAAAAAAAAAAAAAAACTTTGAAATGTTGCCTCTTTTAAACAGGTGTTTTAATATGCGTCTAGATGCATCTAGATGCATGCTTCTAGACGATAAGCTTATTGCAAAAATGGTTTGTATAAGGAGAAATTTGAACCAAAATAAAAATGTTGCATCAAACTAGAATGGACACACAAAAAATGTAGATTTTTTTTATTAAAATTTTTTAATGCCATGGAAAGAGGATTTAGTTTGTTATAAATAGTAATAGTGTGGGCTTTTTTACTATGTCGACGACTGTTGTTGAAGAATAGCCACAGTGCGTGCTGCATAGCTCACACAGAACCGAGTAGTTGTAATGAAATATTAATATTTCTTCTGTTGTCAATTACGTTTTATGCGTGATTAACTATTTAGATTGAACATCTGTGAATGCATTCTACATTTTATAGGAGTTTTTAGGCAGAGGCTCTTAGACAAATCGGCATAAGAACCCTCATGTAATCCTAGCTAATTTAGACCTAAAATAACAACCACCAAAGTAGTGTCAAATTGTTGGTGCTGGCTCAGTTCAAGGTCACCTGAGGGATGACGTCATCGAGGTCAATGACCTCACCGATGACGTCATCGATGACGTCATCGATTGCGTCATCGATGACGTCATCACCAATGACGTCATTTCTATGACGTCACACCCATGACGTCACAGAAATGACGTGCTGATGACGTCATCACCCCTTACGTCATCAAAATGACGTCACCGACGCCACTGAGGTCAAGGTCACGCCGAAACTTAAAATTTTTTGGCACTTTTGCCGTTTCTCGCACTACGCTCCGAGTTTCAGTCAGAGTCTCCGTGACCTTGACCACTTGGAGCGAATTTTCGACGAGAAACGGCAAAAGTGCCAAGTTAAACTCGAGTTTCTGACATGACTCTGCCTAAATGGGCAATCGGTTATTCCTCAGGTGACCTTGAACCAGCACAACACCAACAATTTGATATTACTGTGACCTTGAAAACCTAACAACGGAGCGCCGACACCGATGCGCACCCCACGACAGCCACCGAGTGACTGACTGTCAGGCTCTGT